>CAIGQQ010006944.1:685544-696969 GCA_903798035.1 Danio albolineatus
ATATATATATATATATATAAATATATATATATATATAAAAATATATATATATATATATATATAAAGTTGTAAATAAAGCAAAAAATTAGTAGATTTTACAATAATATTGCAGTCACATTTTACAATAAATATGAACTAATTATAAAATATACTCATACAGAATTAGTAGACTTCAAATTTATACTTATTACAACTTGTAATAAACATGAGTTAGCAACAATGAACAACTTTATTTACATTAAAATAAATACTGTCTGTAATGAATGTATTGTTTGCTCATATTAGTCAATATATTAACTAATACAACCTTATCTAAAAGTGTTACCTATATTTCAGTTATTAGATTTTATTCAACATTTTATTTATCATCATAGTATAATGCTGTCATATCTTTAGCTTTAACCAATGCAAAAAGGATCACTATAAAATTTTACAAACATTTCTATGGGCAAAAATCCCATAGTTTTGCATGGTTTGGTTTGTCAGACTTAACGTTAAACAACCACTAAGAAATTAATGTTCAACTTTAATTCAGGAAATTAACTCATTATTTAGTCAAAATAAATAATAATAATTATTATTATTATTATTTTTCAAAACGGTGTTGAGCAAACAGCACTTTCAAAAAACATTCAGGCAAGAATAAAATCCTGACATCTCCCATTGAAAAAGCAAAATCATGTTAATTTGGTTTCGTTTAAAAACAGCAACATCAACAAAAAAAGTCCCGTTTTGATTGGTTTTGTGTGTCAGCCTTAACTTTAAAGAAACATTAAGAGTTAAGTGTATAACTTAATTTATGAGATTACTTTTAACTCATAACCAAGTCAAAATAAATAACAACAGTAAAATTATTGTGCTAATTAGTATGTTAATTTAGTAAATAATACTAATTCTCAAAACTGTCCTGAACAAACAGAAGACTCGCACTTACAATAATATTCAGGTAAGATTTAAACATTGATATCTCCCAGCGAAAGTATAAAATCATGTTCATTTTGTTTACCTTTCCTCTAAACGCATGTCTCCTCATTCTCAAAAGTGTTCGAGATCCACAAAAGCGACTGTTCCTCACTCAAGAGACAGGCTGAATAAGAAAAGAAAATTTTTCCCACCTCTTTCCTTTTCTAAAAAGCACATTTCACAAGCCCAAACAAGCTGAGCAATTATCCAAACACGACCTGCTGCTAAAAGTGCAATGAAACAAGTCAATGGTGAAAACCAGGAGCTCCTTCCTTTGTGCACAAGTCAAACAAACGAAATAGTCAGGGATTTATGTTTTATCTCGACCCATTCACACCTTCACGCTTTTTTTTTTTTGCACCGTTATCTCCATTTGCATGCGTAATCATAACAAACGCACAACTCAAATCTGCAACATTTAGGATTGCAACATTGGATGCGTCTCAAAAACTAGTCAAGTGCCTTTCTGCACAGCACTTTGAGGCATCGCAGATGGGATCTAAACATTAGACCCGCATTTACATATAGATAACGTTAGACTCCCGAACAAAACGAGTGGTTTCATTGTTTAAAATGTTCCCACGACGCTACCTATGAGGAGAATGAGTGGGTTTTGACACACAGTCTTGCATTGCAACACTGTAGCCTATATCAGCGCAGTTCTTTTATCTCAATGCGCACTTCAGAGTGTTTACTTATGAAGATTGGAGTGACGTATTATGAATCGTGTATATAAATATCTCCGTGTGACAGTTAAAGCAGGGCCATGTTTTCTGTCAAGAGTTTGGAAAGAAAGGAGCTTCGCTGACTGTCCACCAAAAACTGCACTATTATTATTGCTACTATTACACATCAACGAATCTGTGCATGTGATTTAAAACCAGAAACAGCAACTAAACAGTAAAGCACTTGCCAGTTTGACCATCAGTTTCTACAATCTCCTGTTGTTATGAAGGTAGTCCAGTTCTGAAATGACAATCCAGTTAGAGGATGCGCAAAGCGTGTGGCGCATCTCGACGGGTATACACAGAAATCAAAACACAAACAAATCCCCCTGCGTCCCAAACGCGAGATACAAATCCTTCAATCTCCGTGAGGGAGAAAAAAACACTAAAAGTTACGCGCTTGACTCACAATTACTACTAGGAAAATCCCAAAATGGCTTCCACAACAGAGTAAAGCCAGACGGATAAAGTCGCAAGAACGTTCCTCCTATTTTCCAGGCTCAGCTGTCAATCAAGACGCATACTTTGAATCTATTGGTTGAGTGGGCGAGTCACGCCCTCCCCGCTTACGTCACACAGTCTTGGATATACGGATTCAGAGGAGCCCGTCCGTAAAGCTGTCAACAGAGTCACTTCAGCGTGCAGAGAGGTAAATACAGGCATTTGGAGCTCAAAACAGACAGTGAAATAAAGGAAGCGAGCGTGTTGGGCTGTCTCTATGAGATTAAAGACCAAATGAAGAACGACCTGAAACAAACTTGCTTATTTAAATCAGTTAAAATGATATGTGTTTGGTAACACTTACAGTTTGGTGTATTACTTCATGTATTAACCAAAATTAAACAAGAATGGATTTGTTAGAGTTATTAATTAGTCTTTGTTAACCTCAATTAATAAAAATGCAGGTGATTTTTGCTCATGTGCATTTTTAAATAGCTAATATTTACACAAAAAAGTTTTATTTGTTAATGTTGAAAAGAACAGTAGCCCAACAAATTAATTCATAATTGCAAAAGATACATTTTTGTTCCAGGTCCTTATTAATATTAATATGTTCAATGTATTTTTTTTTTATTAAGTTGCCTTCTTGAAGTGAATATTTTCATCTAAAGTTAAAATATTATATCTATCATTCATTCATTCATTCTTTCATTCTCTGACCGGCTTTGTCCCGTTATTAAACAGGGGTCGCCACAGCGGAATGAACAGCCATTATATAATTCTAATAATATAATTTAATCATAATTTAATAATATACAAAGCAAAATCCTGTTGTCCTATTTTATGTTATTTATTTTTGTATTATACAGTAATATGTTTAATTACTTATTGTTGCCTGTTTTTCCAAAAGGACTCAAAATAGGACTCATTTGCAGTAAAAAGCAACTCATATAAAAATAATGTAAAGGTACACTTGAGCGATGAACTTTTCAAGATGATCTCAGGTAATAAACTGATATTATCTTGAAAAGTTCATCATGCAAGTCCAAACACTGAAGCGCAAATGCATGATGAAGCAAGATGAATGGATGCATTAGTTTGTTGTATTTTTTCCATGTTAATTGCCGTCTTGTAGTGTTATATATTGCCTTCTTGTAGCATTTTATAGTGTTTTATGAGCTATAAAATTATGTGAACACACTTGACTGATGATGAACATTTGATATTTTATTTTACAAAACTAAAGTTAAAAAAAAAAGTTTAAAATACATTTTTTACACTGTTTGAATTTTTTTTAATCAATTATCTTTTTTATTAATTTCGAATTATCTACTTTATTAATCTGGGGTTGCCACAGAGGAATGAACCTAACTTATCCAGCATATGTTTCATGCAGCGGATGCCCTTCCAGCTGCAACCAATCACTGGGAAACACGCATACACTCCCATTCACACACATACACTACAGACAATTTTAGCTTAGTCAATTCACATACCACGTATTTGAACTTGAAACCGGAGCACCAGGAGGAAACCAACGCCAACACAGGGAGAACATGCAAACTACAGGAATGCCAACTGAGCCAGCCGAGGCTCAAACCAGCAAGCAACCTTCTTGCTGTGAGGTGACAGCACTATCCACTGCGCCGCCCAAAAGAAAAAATATATTTTTGATGATTTCTTTTCTAAGCCAAAGTGTAAAAAGCAGCTATTAGACAACTGACTTTATATGCAAAATATAAAAACCACGAAGCCTTGCGATGTCAAGTGAATACTGGAATAGAACTGGTTTCTCAATTAAAACCTATTTAATAACCAGTAAATCCATTATACTGTAAAAATCATTCACTTCTCTCTACAAAAACAAAGTACTACTGAAAAAAAGGGTTACATTGATAAACCATTGAACTGAAAAAAGAAATAAAGAGTTATATTGACTCCCAAACACAAATTCAGATGCAGTGCGAAAACAGTAAGAACCAATATACCACATACCATACTCAGCAAATGTTGCATAAACTGTTGCATAAATAAAACACAAATGCTCGGCTGTCACTATAAATATAGAACAGACACACAACTGCAACCCATTTATTTCACATCCAAAAATATGGATATGATCCAAACACAGAAGCATAATTTGCAGCAGGCGGGCAAGTAAAAGTCACAGTCCACATGTAAAAAATTAAGTAAGAAAAAGAAGCAAAGGTTGTATTTGCCCTTAACAAAGTAAACTACAGCAAGAAAGAAATGCATGATAAGATTTATGGCTCTCTTGTTGATACTGCATGACTTTTTTTTTCATCTCCCACTTCTTCTTTCTTTTTTTTCTGTGTTTAAAAATTACTGTCAGGGTAACAAATAAACATAAAATAAAAACTTTGTATATTAAACTTTGTATATAAAGAGGATCATTCTGTATGATTTTATTTAGCAACAACAACTGCTCAATACATGGTTGTTGCTATACAAGGGATACAGCTGCTGCCAGAAGTCAACACAAATTATTTATACCATTTTTTTAATTTATCAATTATATGTATTTTAGTAACATCTACCCCTAACTTAACCATCACAGTAGTGTAAAAAAACAGTAATACCTAGTATTATTAATATTATTTAATAAATTATCCATTAATTTGTATTTTATTAACATTTACACCTATTCCAACCCTAAACCCAACCATTAAAGTAATGTAAAATAGTAGACCGAGTATTTTTCATATTATTTATTAAACGACCATTAATTTGTATTTTATTAACGTCTACCCCTACTCCAACCCTAAACCCAACCATCACAGTAATGTAAATACAATAATTATATTATTCATATTATTTATTAAATTATCAATTAAATTTTATTTTTATTAACATCTAAACCTACCCCAACCCTAAACCCAACCATTAAAGTAAAAACAGTAATTATACCGTATATATTCATTTATTCATTTTCTTTTCGGCTTAGTCCCTTTATTAATCCGGGGTCGCCACAGCGGAATGATCCGCCAACTTATCCAGCATATTTTTACGCAGCGGATGCCCTTCCAGCCGCAACCCATCTCTGGGAAACATCCACACACACTCATTCACACTCATACACTACGGACAATTTTAGCTTACCCAATTCACCTGTACTGCATGTCTTTGGACTTGTGGGGGAAACCGGAGCACCCGGAGGAAACCCACGCAACCACGGGGAGAACATGCAAACTCCACACAGAAATGCCAACTGACCCAGCCGAGGCTCGAACCAGCGACCTTCTTGCTGTGAGGCGAACGTGCTACCCACTAGGCCACCGTGGCGCCCTATACCGTATATATTATACCATATTATTTAATAAATTATCCATTAAATTGTATTTTATTAAAGTCAACCCCACTCCAACCCTAAACCCAACCATTAAAGTAATGTAAAACAGTAATTAGACCGAGTATTTTTTACATTTCCTATTAAATTTCCCATTAATTTGTATTTTATTAACGTTTACCTCTACTCCAACCGTCACAGTAATGCAAAAACTGTAATTATTCATTCAACAACAAACAAACAAAATGTGGAACAGAAATTTGCTTATTTGATGAATTGTTTTATTCTGATGATGAGAACTTGAATTGTAAAGGACAACATATTTATATATACTTTATGTGTTTATGTTATAAGGAAAATATCTATTTTATAATATACATTCATTCATTCATTCATTTTCTTTTCGGCTTAGTCCCTTTATTAATCAGGGGTTGCCACAGAGGAATGAACCGCCAACTTATCCAGCATTTGTTTTACCCAGCGGATGCCCTTCCAGCCGCAACCCATCTCTTGGAAACATCCATACGCACTCATTCACACACATACACTACGGACAATTTAGCTTACCTGATTCACCTGAACCGCATATCTTTGGACTGTGGTGGAAGCCGGAGCACCCGGAGGAAACCCATGCAACCACGGGGAGAACATGAAAACTCCACACAGAAATGCCAACTGACCCAGCCGAGGCTCGAACCAGCGACCTTCTTGTTGTGAGGCGACAGCACTACCTACTGCGCCACTGTTGCCAAAACTACCTTCACAGTACTGTAAAAACATTCATTATTGTTTTACAGTGTCACATAGTAACTATATTGATATTATATTGAGTTATGCTACATTGATGCGAGTATACGCAGCTTTTTTTATTAAGTGCTTGAAAAACATTAACAAAGAATGTCAAATCAATCAAACAACAACAACAATCCAGGGGTTTTCAGTCATTTAGTCCAAGAAAAGATCCAAGAGTCCTACATTAAAGTCCTTGTTCTTATTACTTTTTAAGTTTGATGAGTTTTCAATAGACTCAAAATACATTTTAATTTCAATAATAAAAAAAGGGTTACACTTACAAAACTTGCTTTTGTGAGTATAAAATTTGGCCCAAAAAAAAAAAGCTTTATAAGGCAAGGCAAGTTTATTTATATAGCACATTTCATACACAGTGGCAATTCAAAGTGCTTTACATAAACAGAAATAAAATTGAAGTATAAGAAAATAAAATCAAATAATAAAAAAATCAGATAAAAACAGATTAAAATGAGTTAAGACAAGTTATAAAAGAATAAAAAAAGAAAAAAAAGAAAGACACAATAGTGCGATCTGTCGGACGTAGCACAGTGGTCATTCAGTAAAGGCACAGCTAAACAGATGTGTTTTCAGTCTTGATTTGAATGTACCTAATGTTGGAGCACATCTGATTTTATAAAATAAGCATTATTTTCCTTTTCACATTCATGGACACCAAAGATAACGTTGTCATATGTAAATTCAAAATCTGCCTTCACATAATGTTTTACAAAATCAAGAATATCACACCAAAATGCCATTAAATAAGGTCAATTACAAAATAAAAAATAAATGAACAGAAGCTTCAGGATTCGCAAAGCAAAACAAACAGTAGGTGTTAATATCATTCTTAAGCCTTTTAAGATGACACTTGTCTGGATAGCATCTATGAATCAGCTTAAAGGTAACTTTTCTTATTTTGTTTGTTATATATATAAAAAAAGTAGGATAATTACCAAACTTTTTTTCCATGAAATATAATTCACAAAACCATTCCAATAGGACATTAGATAAGGCACAGTAACAGAATATTCCTGAAACAGGGATCTTATTTCCTTATTGCATTATGATTTAGATAATGAAAGGCAGTGTTTACCAATAAATGTTTTCCAAAGGTCCGCTGAATGACAAGTAACTGGAAATGAAAGCATAAAACACCTAGTGGGATTGCATCTGAAACAACTGCAAGTAGTTACAATGTAAATCACTATCATTGTAAAGTTGAGACACAAAAATAATATCATTTGTAGAGTATCCTCAGCTGTCTCCCTGAGAAATAATTATACACACACACACACACTATGCAACAGCACCATCTGGTGGTCAATTAAAGCACTGCTGCGGCGACGTTAAACATCGTTAAACATATTTGGAGAATGAATGTACGCACAGGGTGGAGTTTACCGCCTAACGTCAAATTATAGCTCACTGTTCAAACTCACATCTGTCTGAGAACTGAGCTATTAAAGCAATCATCGAAATGACGCGTTTATACACTCATTTAATGTCTAACGTTACGTCTAACCGCCATTCAAACGAGGTACTTAACGTACAGTGATTTAATTTATATAAACTCTCGAACAGTATCAGAACGGTCACTGCTGTTTTTAAAGTGTCAGATACATTCAATGATGAATAAAATAAGCAAATATAGTCACCAATGGCTGGCAGTTTTGCCTCTTGCTAAGTCACTTCTGCAAACTCACCCAAGCGGCGGCGGTTGTCAAAGTCCACTGGTTTGTAAAGGAGCGACTGTCCGTCAAATCCACACGGTTGCCGTAAAAATCGACGACTCGGAGGATTCCTGTTTGTTACTTAGTTCACTGTGTATCTGTAATGTACAATAAGACTAAAGTTCTCCATGATGTCCATCCACACACACAGACTCACGCATATATATGCACACACACACCAATGAGTTTGTTGAGCAGAGACTGGCGCGCGCAGTGAAGCAGGAGAGGAAAGCCACGCCCACTGTCGCTACTGCGCATGAGGTCACTACGCTACTGGACAACAAATCACTATAATTTTGGAATCTTTATGACCTCAACAGAACTAAGACTACTCCTAACGAAACTTTCCTTATTAATCTCATTATTCTTTTGGCAAAATATTACATTCGTAATTGTAAACATCTTTTAGTGCTTTTAACAATGAGGTCAAACAATAGGCCTATGTCAATTTGATGAAGCATTCTCTTAATCAAAAGGCAACAAAAACTGTGAATGTTTGCAAACACTGATATCTTTTTGTAAATCTATACTACCCCTGGCAAAATGTGATGATGTGTGTCTTTTGTTTATGTTTTGTTTATATTAAAACACCTGCACTGTTCGAATTTGAACGGAATGGAAATTTACATTCTTTGTAAAACGTGCAATTGATGAAATGATGAATATATATATATATATATATATATTCATCAATTCACCTATATACAAGAATAAAAATATATATATATATATATATATATATTAAGATAATGGTAAATCAAATTGACATATTGTTTGACCTCATTGTTAAAACTATAATTTTGGAATAAAGTTTTTATTATAGATTTTTATTTACATATAGACTCTCTCCAGTATATTAATGCAAGAAATGTCAAGATACAATTATAGTTGCAAAGGAGTTGAAGTTAATTGAATAGTAAACTTGCTGTCAATTGGGCAGGTAAATAACCTTTAACCTTTTAAATAAAGGTTTCTATGGTGTAGTTGTGTTTTTATTTATTTTGATTATGTAATTTTTTTTGTTTTGTTTATTTTATGTTATTAGTTACATTTGTATTATTTGGATGTCATGTTTAAATTGTATATTTGCTGTTGTTTAAATAAAAAAATAAAAATATATAATTTTGGAAAGATTTGGAATTATTAACAATAACAAACAAAAAAACGTGGAACATAGAAATTTGTTTATTTGATGAATTGTTTTATTCTGATGATAAGAACTTTAATTGTAAAGGACAACATATTTTTAATTTGTTTATGTAATTAGGAAAATATCTATTTTATAATATACATATACCATATACATAGGAAAAAGTGGGCTCAATGTAAACCAAATTTTCCCATTTTATAAATGACTTTAAATTATATGTAAATCTTTTACAACAATCACAAAACAAAAAACACTGAACACATGTAATGCTCCGAAATCATTTAAAGGGGTGGTCCACTACCATATCATATTTTAAGCTTTAGTTGATGTGTAATGTAGGTGTGTGAACATTAGGCATGGGACGATAACTGTTTTCAATGTATACCGCATGGACAAGTCAAGGTTTTAAAACCGCCAAAATTTTCTGTAATACCGTTCCTAAGGTATGAGTACGATTTTTTATTTACTTTTTCTTTTTGTTTTTTAAGTGTAAATTGTAAAGACATCTGTGTTTTTGAAACAAATGAAGACCGCAGAAGTCAATGATTCATTATAATTATTTAGCCTGACATGTTTATTGCTCCAAAATACTTTAAATATTTTTCAAAATAAAATATATTGTGTTCAAAGGGGGAAAAAGGTTTAGTTTTTTTAGCCAGACATTTAAAAAGAATTTATTTTAGAGCAGTAATCACAATACCGTTTTATTGTGAAACCGTGATATTTTTATCCAGGGTTATCATACCGTCAGAATCTTATACCGGCGCATGCCTAGTGAACATAACCTACAGCGAATGAAGTTTGGGGACTACAAAAAAATGCATCCGGGCTCAGTGAGACCACAAACGCTTCAGTTAATACAATATATCTGAAAAAATTTAATTACTCTAATAGCAAAACCAATTTTTATCATCATTATTCAAGTCTTCAGGTCACATGATCCTTCAGAAACTATTCTAATACACTATTGCTGTGTTTTTTTGGTGCAGCTATTATATACAGCTTTATACAAGGTTTTTGTCAACAAACTTATTCTGTTAATAAAGTCTCTCAAAGCTGTTAAAAATGTAAAAGCTCTGTCTATTGTAGGTTATAATGAATCTGGTTCTGGCGTCTTGTGAATGTCTTCCATTTGTTTGTTTTTTGTTTGTTTATTTCAATTATCTTTGGCTTTATTAATTTTTTTGGTCTGTTTTTGTAAATTACTAATGCACAATAAAGAAAAAAAATCCATTTATCAGATTTCTATACAGGAAATAAATTAAATTATAAACCAAATGTACAGCACAGTAAAAAAAAAAATGCTACACGACAAGATAAGACCTGATGTGAAGGAATCTGCATTACTTCCTTCGTTAAATTAAATTGATGGAATGACGATGAATGGAGGGGCGGAGCTGATGACGAAGAGCAGCATCCAGACAGCAGAGACTGAGAGACCCGCGTGAATGACACATGGACGATTCAGCATACTAAACCCATATATCTGTATATATGTGCTACTGTTTGTGTCATGTGGATAATATAGAGTAGCCCGCTTCATTATCATCCCCAGCGGAGGCTAATTACTAGCAAAACAGGAAACAATTACGCGATTTGCATCTGTACATCCAATATAAACACCAGCAGCATCCAGCGACATCATACAGTATCACAGCCTGATAGAGGTAAGCTTTTTATTGATTTATTTGATTTCATTTCTGACGTGTAGATATTCAAACAGAAGCTGAGGGCAATACATAAAGATGCTGATGCTGAGATTTGAACATCTGTATTGTATTGTTATAGCCTGACTTGTCTGTTAGCGTACATGTTTATAGATAAAGGAGCAGTGAGATGTGGAGTTATTTATCTTTTCTGTTCCCTATTTATTCCAATTTATCCGATAAATCTGAATCTTAAACCCTGCATTGTGCATCAAATATGACTGCTGAGTATTGCTCAGTTGTTTAATTAATACCAAACAACAGCGTGCTGTTATTTTCTATCAAATGACAATAGCAAAAACGTTTGTATTTCGGTGTGTTAGGCTTTTCCAATTGTGTGGAGAAATGGAAAGCTATGATGAATTCTGCACACGGATTGTGTCTAAACTGCAGACGGAAGTGAAGCGTAAGAAGAGCTGCAGTACCGCACCTGCGCGGGCGGTGGCGCACTCTCTCATCTGCTTTCACGGCAGGCCGGTTCTCTGTCCTGTTGTGAGTACTTATTTATAATATATGTGTATGCAACTTGATAATTATGTACCCTCTCCTTTCTTTTTCTTATAATTTCTTTCTTTCTTTCTTTCTTTCTTTCTTTCTTTCTTTCTTTCTTT
>CAIGQQ010006944.1:720660-744737 GCA_903798035.1 Danio albolineatus
CGCCGACTCTGTCGTCTGTCCTGCCGACTCTGTTGTCTGTCAACTCTATCGTCTGCCGACTCTGTCATCCGCTGACTCTGTCGTCTGTCCTGCCGACTCTGTTGTCTGTCAACTCTGTCGTCCGTCGACTCCATTGTTCATCGACTCTGTCGTTCATCCTGTCAACTCTGTTGTCCGCCGACTCAGTCGTTCCTCAACTCTGTCGTCTGTCCTGTCATCTCTGTCAAATGTAAACTCTGTCATACGTCCCGTCAACTCTGTCACTGTTAAATCTGTCACTGAATTCTGGTATTTGTAGACTATGTTGTTTTTGACTCTGTCATTCATCAGTCAACTCTATTGTCCGTCGACTCTGTTGTTCATCCTTTCAACTTTGTTGTCCGCCGACTCTGTCGTTCATCAACTCTGTTGTCCGTCCTGTCATCTCTGTCAAATGTCAACACTGTCGTCCGTCCCGTCAACTCTGTCACTGTCAAATCTGTCACTGAATTTTGGTATTTGTAGACTCTGTCGTTTGCGACTCTGTCATTCGTCAGTCAACTCTATTGTCTGTCGACTCTGTTGTCTGTCAACTCTAAAGTTCGTTGATTCATCGATTTTGTTGTTCGTTGACTGTCATTCGTTGGTCAACTCTATTGTCGGTCCGTTCAACTCTGTCAAATGTCAACTCTGTCGTCCGTCAACTCTGTCACTGTCAAATCTGTCACTATGAATTCTGGTATTTGTCCGTCGTTTGCTGACTCTGTCGTTTGTCAGTCAACTCTATTGTCCGTCAACTGTCAACTCTTTTGTCGGTCAACTCTGTCATTCGTCGTCTCTGTTGTTCATCAGTTAACTCTAGTGTGTCAACTGTCAACTCTGTTGTCCATCAACTATGACATCCGTCAACTCTGTTACTGTGAGTTCTGGTATTTGTTGAATCTGTCGTTCGTCAACACTGTCATTCATCGGTCAACTGTCAACTCTGTTGTCCATCAACTCTGACATCCGTCAACTCTGTTACTGTCAGTTCTAGTATTTGTTGAATCTGTCGTTTGTCAACATTGTCATTCATCGGTCAACTGTCAACTCGTTGTTCGACTCTGTTGTTTGCTGCACGTTTTATGTCCTACTCTCTCCTCCATCTTTATAACTCTCTATAGTAGTCTTGACAACACAAACATTGCAGTCACCGCAACAGAATCTCCACCTTTGCTTTCATTTAATTAGGGAATAAAAAAAAGATGCCTAGAGTTGACTTTTTTCAACTGCAGGCGCACAGAGTGAAACGGCAAAAAATGCAGGGTGCAAGCAGGTGGTAAAATGCAAGGCGCTCAGGATGCATAAGCAATGTACAAAACACTCGCAGCCATTAATAAACCATATAAAAATGTGCCTTTTAAAAATGAATAATGCTTGAAATATATTTGCAATTTCAAAATAAATGATATGGCATTTATTTGAAAAAGAAATGCATGTACACATCAGAACTGTCTTTACTGTCACCTTTGACTTCTTCCTAATATAAATGTTTATCAGTTTATCATAATGCCAGACTCATATTCAAATGAATCAACTAATTACTTTGACAAATGAAAACTTTTTACATTGTATGCAAAGGCATCTTTAGTTTTATCATTATAAGCAACAAACAAATAAATAATAAATATATAATACATGAACCAAATAAACAAATAATAAAAAGTGCCTTTCCCAGTCAGTTCACCGTTTAGGAACAAAGGAAAGCTGATAAAGCCGATCTGTGTTCTTTCAGCAGTCTCGTCTTTGTTGTGGGGATTTGGTTTTATCCTGATTTGTTTGGTCGGGGGGATTTTCTTTTATCCGGCGCTCTATACGTTTGTAAGTGCAGCGGAAAACAAGGTTTTCTTTGTGTAAAGATACGAGTGAATTTCCTCAGTAACTCAAGCACAGCGTGAGAGTGCTGTTATTATAAGCTTAACCAGTGGAATGAGGGATTATGGGATACGGCAAGTGTGGTGTTATAATGGACATTAATCACGTCTGATGTGTCTTTGAAATGCGACACTTGTTTAAGAGCTGAAGGAAAAATAAAGATAAGATTAGATTAAAAGGAGGAAAACAAGATCAGACAAAGTGTTTTAGGTCTGTGGTGCTCGTTTGCTCGATGCCGCAGTATTATCATCTGTAAATAAACTCCTTTGATATAAGCGGAGATTATTTTACACTCTCAGAAAAAAGGTACACGGTGGTACAAATATTATTCATTTTACCTTTGTAAAAAATGTACCTTATATGGTACAAAAAAAGACCTCTTATGATACTGTTCTGTACCCTTTATGGTACAACTGAAATGAAGGTACACAATTGTTCTAAGGTATATAAGTGTTGGACAACTCCTTTATTACAGTATATTCATTCATTCATTAACTTTCTTTTCGGCTTAGTCCCTTCATTAATCCGGGGTCGCCACAGCGGAATGAACCGCCAACTTATCCAGCATTGGTTTTACGCAGCGGATGCCCTTCCAACCGCAACCCATCTCTGGGAGTATTACAGTATATATGAAAATAAATATTACTGGAAAGGCAAAGTGATTTTTATGAATAATTTCCATATTAAAACATGAATCATCATTGAAAAGCATATGCTTAAAGAAACTCATAAACATTAATTATTATGTTCAATAAAACTATAGGTATTGTAAACTAAACATTTAAGGCATTTTTAATAAACATTTGGTGAGCATTTTCTAATAAATACATCTTCATTATTGATATTCGCACCTTTTGAGCTGGCAAAAGTCCTGGATATGCAGCGTTCATGCAGACATTTCAGTATTATAAAGCTAATCAAACATTGTGCATATCTCGTTACAATACTTTTGCATAATTCTGTTTCTATTTTAAAATTAATTAAATGAACTTCTAAGTCAGGGGTCACCAAACTCGGTCCTGGAGGTCCGGTGTCCTGCAGGGTTTAGCTCCAAATTGTCTCAAAACACCTGTCTGGATGTTTCAAGTATACCTAGTGAGAGCTTGATTAGCTTGTTCAGGTGTGTTTAATTAGGGTTGGAGCTAAAATCTGCAGGACACCGGACCTCCGGGAACAAGTTTGGTGACCCCTGTTCTAAGTGATTAAATTAGAGATTTTTTTTATATATTGTAGATGGGAGAGTGTATTTCTGTAAGTTTTGTGAAAAGTGTTGTGAAATGTTTAGCAGAAAATAGATCTTTTGATTTATGTTAAAGTATGTTTTATTCTTTATTGTAAATGGAAAAGGTGCATTTACACACAAAGAAACTTCTTTTAAAAACATTGTTTAAAAATGTATTTGATGTTTTATAATTACTGAAAATAAATTGGCACATTTTGGATATCGAGAAATGCCTTTAAATAGTTATTGAAGGAACAAATCTGACACTGTTAAGATACAAAGTGTCTCGTCACTGTAGCGGTACCTTCGTGGATCAGATTTGTACCTTTGATGACGGTACAATATTGTATCTGCATGTTTAAAAACCAAAGGTACATTTTGGTTTCCCATGGTACAAATCATGTCCTTAAAAGTACAAGCTGCAATGGGACAAATTTGTTTCTTTGTCCTAAGGTGCAATTCTGTTCCATGAAAAGGTACCGCCCCAGTGACAAGGGGATTGTACCTTCTTTACAACATTGTACCATTTTTTCTAAGAGTGATCAGTGTACACCGGAAAACCGGTCAAAAAAAAAGGTGTGGAGAAATTAAGGTTTTAAAAGTATTTGAAAGACTCACAAAAGCTGCATTTATTTAATGAAAAACATACAGAAATATTGAAAAATATCATTACAACTTGAAATAAAGATTTACTGTATTACATTTTTTTTAACATTATTTATTTATTCCTATGATGCAAACCTGAATCTGAAATATTTTGTCAGAATCTGAGTGAGTTTCTGTATGAATATTTCCAGTAGTCATTCGTTCATTTTCCTTCGGCTTAGTCTCTATTTCAGGGGTCACCACAACGGAATGAACTACCAACTCTTTTTATGCAGCGGGAACGTAAAGAATTTAGAATGTAATACAATTGCAAAAATGTATCATTATCATCATCTCCTTTGTAATTATGTTTGGGTTTAGACCTTGAAATATGTAAAGGACAATGATCTTTTTCTTCCTTTTTGTTTTTTTTTTAAAGCTTCCTTTTCAGCTGGGACTTGATGGTTATATACACTCACTTTATTAGGTACACCGCTCCAACTGCTCGTTAACACAAACTTCTGATCAGCCAATCACATGGCAGCAACTCAATTAATTTAGGCATGTAAACATGGTCAAGACGATCTTCTGCAGTTCAAACCGAGCATCAGAATGGGGAACAAAGGTGATTTAAGTGACTTTGAACGTGGCATGATTGTTGGTGCCAGACGAGCTGATCTGAGTATTTCAGAAACTGCTGATCTACTGGGATTTCCACGCACAACCATCTCTAGGGTTTACAGAGAATGGTCTGAAAAAGAGAAAATATCCAGTGAGCGGCAGTTCTGTGGCCACAAATGCCTTGTTGATGCCAGAGGTCAGAGGAGAATGGCCAGACTGGTTCCAGCTGATAGTAAGGCAACAGTAACTCAAATAACCACTCGTTACAACAGAGTTATGCAGAAGAGCATCTCTGAACGCACAACACATCCAACCTTGAGGCGGACAGCAGCAGAAGACCACACCGGGTGCCACTAAGAACAGGAAACTGAGGCTACAATTGGCACAGGCTCACCAAAATTGGACAATAGAAGATTGGAACAACGTTGTCTGGTCTGATGTGTCTCGATTTCTGCTGCGACATTCGGATGGTAGGGTCAGAATTTGGCATCAACAACATGAAAGCATGGATCCATCCTGCCTTGTATCAACAGTTCAGGTTAGTGGTGGTGGTGTAATGGTGTGGGGGATATTTTCTTGGCACACTTTGGGCCCATTAGTACTAACTGAGCATCGTGTCAGTGCCACAGCCTACCTGAGTATTTTTGCTGACCATGTCCATCCCTTTATGACCACAGTGTGCCAATCTTCTGATGGCTACTTCCGTCAGGATAATGTGCTATTTCAAAGCGCGAATCATCTCAGAATGGTTTCTTGAACATGACAATGAGTTCACTGTACTCAAATGGCCTCCACAGTCACCAGATCTCAATCTAACAGAGCAGCTTTGACATGTGGTAGAACAGGAGATTCGCATCATGGATGTGCAGCCGACGAATCTGCAGCAACTGCGTGATGCTATCATGTCAATATGGCCCAAAATCTCTGAGGAATATTTCCAGTACCTTGTTGAATCTATGCCACGAAGGATTAAGGCAGTTCTGAAGGCAAAAGGGGGTCTAACCCGGTACTAGTAAGGTGTACCTAATAAAGTGGCCAGTGAGTGTATATACTGTATGTACATAGCTAGAGAAAAAGAAAGAAATTGTAACGTTCACCACATTGCATACTTCTCTTACTCCTATTTTCAATTGTTTCATGAGGATCATGCGACAATAAAGTCTGAATTAACAATAATAAATTAATCTTTTCTCATGGAAAAAAGTAGTTGAAGTACATATTCAAAGTCAAAACCCTTCTGTCAAACTGTAGTAATATTTCAAAATCTAAAGTATTGTATGAAATAAATGCCTTCTTGGTGAACACACGCGCATACAAAAATAAAAATCTTAACTATTCCAAATTCTGAGCAACATTGTATAAGCATTTGCTTGACATCCTTCATCGTGATCAAGCATTAATGAGCGTGTATGAAGAGAAATGTTAGTGAGTGTGTGTTTGTGTGGGATTATGTATAGGTGCTGACAGCTCATGACCCGCTGGTCTCCTGCCAGTAGCAGAGCAGCCAGTGACGGATCGACTGTAAAAATGCAGGATTAATGAGGCTCTTTGAGGAGAAGAACAGGAGGATCAGTCAAGTGGACCACAGAACAGAGCTGAACTATTAGCACACACAAACACACTTGTTTACATGCTGTACGGGGACTCTTTATAGGCGTTGTGTATTTTATACTGTAAAAAAATGTTTGTAGACCCTTTTCACATTTCCGGGTTTCTCAGCAGCGGAAGTCATCCTAGTTGGGAGAGTACCACAGATACTCTTTTGCATTATTATATTTGCTCAAATAATAAAAGGAAAACTCCATGGTAGTGTGAATCGTGTGAGACTGATAACGGCAGAGGCGCCATGGTGGCGTAGTGAGTAGCACGTTCGCCTCACAGCAAGAAGGTCGCCGGTTCGAGCCTCGGCTGGGTCAGCTGGCAGTTCTGTGTGGAGTTTGCATGTTCTCCCTGTGGGTTTCCTCCGGGTGCTCCGGTTTCCCCCACAAGTCCAATGACATGTGGTGTCCGTGGTGTATGTGTGTGAATGAGTGTGTATGGATGTTTCCCAGAGATGGGTTGCAGCTGGAAGGGCATCCGCTGCGTAAAACATATGCTGGATAAGTTGGCGGTTCATTCCGCTGTGGCGACCCCAGATTAATAAAGGGACTAAGCCGAAAAGAAAATGAATGAATGAATGAATGATAACGGCAGCCAGAAGAGAGGACAATGCCAAATTTATGGTCTCGTCCATAGATGCTGCATTAGAAACACCTTGTATAGACTTTTGTACATAACTAGCAAGAAAATGTATTATTTTGCTGTGGTCCTCTCCAAACAATCCTTCAGTCAATATGTGGATAGATCAGATTGCCATTTTCTTACCCTTGGAAAAACTGACCTATGACTAGGCCCACATGGAATCTGCGCGTGCAGAATTCCGCAGATTTTTCACCCATCATTGATTCTGTTTATTTACTTGTTTAAATGTGTGTAAACGTATATTTATTCAATTTTCAAATAAATTTAATCAATAATATGGACTAATATGAAAATATTCATATGATTTATTTACAATACCGTTTGTAAAGTACTATTTTCTGTCTTTTAGTAGAGATTTTATATGAGAGACTTGCTTTGTTTACCAAATAAAGTGGATCTAATTGGATTTGCATTGTTAACATTAAATAAAAGTTAAAAATGTATTACTTTTTATTTCATATATTAAGGTTTCAGTTATGATAATCCCAAAATAATTCTGCATAAATCTGCAGATTTTTAACAAAATACTCTGCAGAAATAGAAATCTTGAAAGACTATTTTTATTTTATTTTTAAATGTATTTATTTTTTGTTAATTTTACCCTTCACAAAAGACTTGAATTACTAGCCGATGGGCGATTGTATAATAGACGGCTATATTATTGTATATGATGACATGAGACACCTATATTCTATTTGGTGCATGCTTAGATGGACTGGTGCTTTTTAAATTTTTTTATTTATGTTATTTATTTATTTAAGTTTTATGTTATTTTTATTTGTTGTATTTTTTCCTTATTTGTATAAAAATGTATTATAGATTGTATAAATGTTCATGTTTTGCTCTGTACTTATAAAAAACTGTTATAAAAAAATATATATATAGCATGTATAACATATATAAAAATATAATTAGCATGTTGCTAACATGTTTTGAGAATGATTGGCATGTTACTAACATGTTAGAATTATTACCATGTGTTAGAAAAGCTCATCAATGACTATGGGACAGTTGCTAGGGTGCTGTAACTGGTTGCTAGGGTGTGGTTAGAAACATAAAAAGTCATCAGTGATTGGCAGGTTGGTAGTCTGAGTTAAATGAGTCCAGCCTTAAGTCCGTAAGACAATCTGGTGCAAAGTTATGAGGTCACAAAGTTTGATCCAATGTTAAGTCAGTGGGATTTTTCCGGAACATTTTTCAGAAAACTGAAAGTCAGTTCAGTTGGGAAAGATATAGCAGTGTAGGTCAGAATAGTTTGAAGGTTTGGAGAAAGTTTGGTGGTTGTAGCTTGAAAGGTCAAGGAGGAGATGCGTTCTTAATATAGCCTGAGAAGAGGTCGTAAAATCTGCATGAACCGGAAGCTGAGACCATTTTGTTTAGTTTTTTTCACATTGTGATGCAGTTCCTAGAGAAACTGAATATTAAATGAGAAAACAATGGGTGTGGCTTGTGTTTTTCAGTGCAAGCTGATTGGATGTAATAAAGAAGAAAGATTGCGAAAATGTTTTGGAGAGTTATTACCACCTAAAAGACACCTCCTCCTCGCCATTAGTGTTTGCTGTCATAGCGCTGTCAAAACTGAAAATGGGAGGGGCGTGGCTAACATACTTAACCACGCCCCTCCATTTGTAAGTTTTAGGCGTAATCAAGTTTTTGTTTACCAAATATCTTGCATTGTGTGCTAACAAAATCAATAGGGTTCATTTTGATGTCATGTGTACTTTGGATGTCGGCTTTCTCAATGAATATTGGTCATTGTAGACGTATGTTGTGTAACAGAAGGTGTTTGCGGATTGGGTTGGAGCAGAAGTGAGCCGTACCGAGTACTGTGTCCTGAACTGTGTTGTCGGGGTCGTCCATGTAGAGCAGCAGCTGCTGGAACAGGAGCTCCAGGTGTGGACGGTTGGACTGCGTGTCGTAGTTTTTCCCCAGAGAGCAGAACCACGTGCTCAGAGACTTGAGAGCCTCCACACGCACGTCTTCACTGCTGTCATCCACACGCTTCAGCAGCTCTGAAACACACAGAAAAACAGCCTCACACACTTCATCTGAGCCTCCGCAGTAACAGCTATCATATTAAGGCATTTTTACACAGCAAAAGGGCCACAGAAAACCAAGCCTGAAGCTGTGGAGCCAGAACAGTGTCAAAACGAATACATCTGCAGAAATAAAACTCATACACGCACAGCACAAGCCACATTTGCAATTCATAAATACACAAAACACAAATTCATAAATACACAAAAAGCAATCCCACGAAACACCAAAACACATTTTTTAAAGGGCCATGAAACACCAAAACACATTTTTTGAGCTGTTGACAGTCATATCTGTGTCCCACGCTGCTATAAACACTATTAGGACACATATAATTGACTAAAAAGTGAAAATTGGTTGTTTTTGCGTTATTTCAAGCAAATTCGTTCTTCCGGTTTGAAACGAATTTTTGAAGCTGCGTCACGCCGATGAGATCCTTGCGTGTATTCCAGCGTGGAGAGTGGACGCCTGTCCCGGCCAGCACGTTCTGACGTCTCTGAGTGTTCGGCATTAATTCATGAGATAGACTTGGTTCAAACCAACCAGAGCGCTCTATTGTGTAAGCGGCGCAGCTTCATTAATATTCATGATCGCTTCGAAGATTGTACCTTACAGCAGTTGCGGAAGACGCATCAAGCGCGAGTGATTTACGTGCTAAGTCAATTCAAAGGCACGAATAGGCATCCTGCAACGCGATACGCGCGAATGGCGCCGCGCGTTTGATGCGCTTAACGCCGCAATTCGCGCGAATTGCTTCAGTTTGAAAATTAAATGAAAATGAGCTTCAGCGGACGTTCGCGCCGCGTTAACCAATGAGGAGCTTGCTCTTGTGGGGGTGTGATTATGATGTAGCGCCTGTTGTTGGTGTCCTGAGGGAAAACTCGGCTCGGTCAGAAGCACCGCTGAAAGCTTCCATCATCCAGGTACAGTTTCTGGAGGAGTTTATGAGCTCACAGAGCTGAGTGCACCTCTGAAATAATCTAATGGACTATCAGCCTTCATCAGTAGACTATCAGTGGAATATCAGCCTTCATAAAGCACATAAAACAGTTATTCTCTCTATAAAACACCTGTTAGCCATTTAGCAATAAAGCTACAGTCACCAAACCATAGACAGAAGCCCCGCGAATCCGAAAATAAAGAGAAAGTGCCGTTAAAGTCGACAAATTAATAATTTGGCAAATAATTTGATTACTGATGTCCATGTAAACACAGTCTGTGTGAAAATGAGCGCGTGCACAAATGGAAACTCCCATTTTTATGCAAAACCTTCCCTCTTTCCCCTTCCCCGACACTCCTACCTAAACAGAGCTGGACACGCCCACTTTACTGAGCTTTTCCAAACTAGAGGTGTGAAAACACCACGCTGAGAATGGGGGGTTTCGTGGCCCTTTAAGCTGTTGACAGTCATATATGTGCCCCACGCTGCTATAAACACTATTAGGACACATATAATTGACTAAAAAGTGAAAATTGATTGTTTTTGCGGTATTTCGAGCAAATTCGTTCTTCTGGTTTGAAACGAATTTTTGAGGCTGCGTCACGCCGATGAGATCTATGCATGTGCTCCAGCGTGCACAGTGGACGCCTGTCCCGGCCAGAACACCCTGACGTCTCTCAGTGTGCGGCATTAATTCATGAAATAGCCTTTGTTCAAGCCAATCAGTGCGCTCTATTGTGTATGCGGTGCAACTCATTAATATGCACGAGAGCTTCGAAGACTGTGTGTATGCGTTGCAGTGTCCAGACGGTAGTGTCCAAAACAAGTGGAAGGAGACGCAGGTAGCCAGTGTTGGGTTTATGTGCTGCAGTGAAGGTTTAGTCTTCATTTCCGCTATGAGAGAGCAGCTGGACTCACACGCACGCACAGCAGAAATGCGTCTGTAAGAAACTTTATTTTTTCACCCGAGAGCTTTCCGCTTCTGGAAATGGTGAAATCGGGATCTGCCGCTCGTCTCCTTTTAAAACAGACGCCGCTCCAGTTTATGTGTATTGTCCTGGTCTACAGATTTGGTAGCCATCAGTGCTCTTTGTTTGTTTATTCAGATGGCAAAGTTTAATCTAAAAAATAAAAAGTCCCTGCTGTGAATTTTGTAATTACCTGGATAGATGTGGTTGAGCTGGTCGGTGCTGATCTGCTGTGCTGTGATCTTCAGCAGGGACTTCAGAGATCTACAGGCCAGAAGACGAGCCAGTTTTGAGTCTTCCTCCAGTGCAGAGATCAGCAGAGAGGAGAGAGAGTCCACCGCTGACACCACCTCAACACACAACACCACACATCACATACACAACACTGTGCGCACTTTAAACAACAGTGATTCAAACGTATTCATACTTTTAGTTAGCAAGAATATAGTAAACTGGAATAAAATTAAACAAAGTGAGAAAAAAGTGATACAAGAAAAGTGACAGTAAGGACATTTGTCACATTTTTTGTCCCAAAATGAATGATGTTCTTTTGTCAGAGAATCATTGACAATAACTTGAAATATGTCGTCTAAAAATGTACTGGATTTATTAATTGCATTGTATTTGAATGAGTCCTGAAGAATGATGTGACACTGAAGTCTGGATTATTGAAAACGTCAGCTTCTTCATCACAAACATAAATGACATCCTGATGTATATTTGAAAATAAACCGTTCACACTATTACTGTTTGTTCTGTTTTGCAAATAAACAGAGCCTTGCTGAGAATGTGAGAATAATCCATTCACCATGTAAATCTGATTCTCTCTATCTCTTTGTATATAGTGATGTCAATAAGTGATTTCTTTTCTTTTTATTGCATGTTTGTCACACTTCAATGTTTCAGATCAAACAAATTTATATATTAGTCAAAGATAACACAAGTAAACCCATCATGCAGTTTTGAAACGTAGGTTTATATTATTAAGGGAAAACAGAATACATAGCCCTCTGTGAAAACTTGCAATGAGTCTGTTCTAGGACAGTGCAGGAATTTTGGCCCACTCATCTTTGCAGAATTTGGCAAGAGGTTGAAAAAGGTCTTTCAAGCATGAACTGCCCTTTAAGATCATGCCACGGCATCTCTATTGGATTGAGATCAGGACTTTGACTAGGCCACTTCAAAAAGTTTTCCTTTTTTTTCTTCAGCACTTCAAAAGTAGACTTACTGGTGTTCTTTTTGATTGTTGTCCTGCTGCAGAACCCAAGTTTGCTTCAGCTTGAGGTCACTAACAGATGTCTGGACATTCTCCTTTAGGATATTTTGGTACACAGCAGAATTCATGGTTCCATTTTTAACAGCAAGTCTTCAAGGTCCTGAAACAGCAAAATGGCCCCCGAACATCACACTACCGCCAACACCACCACATTTTTAATCTTGGTATGATGTTCTTTTTCTGAAATGCTGTGTCACTTTTAAGCCACAGATATTGGGACACACATCTATTAAAATATTGAACTTTGGTTCCGTCATTCTATGCAGTATTTTCCCAAAGATCTTGGTGATCATCAAAATGTTTTCTGACAAAAGACAAAACTGAGACAAGCTTTTATGTTCTTTTTCCCCAGCAGTGGCTTTTGTCTTGAAACTCAGCCATGCAAAGCATTTTTGCCCAGTCTCGTTGTTATGGAGAAGTCATGAACACTCACTTTAACTGAGGCCTGCAGTTCTTTAGTTGTTGTTTTGTTTGGTCTTTTTTGACCACTTAGATGAGTTGTCGCTCTGCTCTTGTTGTTATTTTGGTAAGTTGGCCACTCCTCTGGAGACATCTCCACTGTTTCATGATTTTGTCACTTGTAGATAAAGGCTCTCTTATGTTTCACTGCAGTTCCAAAGCTTTACAAACGGCTTTATAACCTTTACCAGACTGGTAGATCTCAATTAGTTTCTTTAATTTGTTTTTGAACTTTGGATCTCGGCATGATGTCAAGCTTTTGAGGATCCTTTGGTCTACTTCACTTGACAGGAATGTCCTATTTAACAGATTTCTTAAAAGTGAAAATTTTCACACACAGGGCTATGTAGTTTTGGATTTTGTTTTCCCTTAATAATAAAAAAACTTCATTTCATAACTGCATGATGTGCTATCTTTGACTAATATTTAAATGTGTTTGATTATCTTGAAAGTGTGACAAACATGCAAAGAAATTTGAATTCATTAAGTAGGCAAACACTATTTCACATTACTATGTGTATAAATATTATAACAGATATATTATACAACAGAAGTAAGAAACTCAAACGGGTTTGGAACAAGTGGAGGACGAGTAAATAATGACTAATGAGAGAACTATTCCTTTAAAGGCTCAGCTGTACTGATGTGTTTATATTTGTGTGTGTATTATTACTCGCTCTGCTGGGAAAGCCTCTCCATGTAGGACAGCTAACAGACAGCTGAGAGCAGCGGTTCTGACAGCCGCAGCCGATCGACCCGAACGCCACACCAGATTGGGCATCAACAAATCCTGCAGGACCATCTCCATGTGTTCACCAAATCGCCTAAAGAGAGAAAACACTTCATTAAGAACAAATAATTCAAGGTCTAAACTATTATTCTTAAAGGGATAGTTCACCCCAAGAAAATGAATATTCTGTGACCAATTAGCTGTCAAAATTAGCCAATCAATTTTCGGAGGACAAAATCAGGTCATACTCTATACTCGTTCTCATTCTGTAAGCCATTATACATTTAAAGTTTTACAAAATTATACCTCATGTGAGTACTGTAAATATACATCATCAAATTATTATTTACAAGTAACATAACAAAATTATTAGCCCTTATTCAAACATTTCCAACTAATTTTCTTACAAATTTCTTGCCATGAAGACAGAACATAATATTTTTCTAGTTATCTTGCAGGATACTAATATTCATAACAGCTTCAAGATGCTTGCAGTGTGTGCAGTCGTTTTCCCTGAGGATATTTCCAGTGATGTCTTTCTTATTCAGAATCAGAAAGAGCTTTATTGCCAGGTATGTTCACACATACGAGAAATTTGTTTTCATGACAGAGCTTCAACAGTGCAACAGAATGACAGGACAGGACAAAAACAGATAATAATAAATACATTTTAAAAATAGAAGTAGGGGTTCTTCCGCCCCACCACACTTTACCCGCTCATTTTGTAGACTTTGTAGCCTTCCTAACCCTTTTGGCTAGGCGATTAATTATTCTGAACTGGAAGAGCCCTCACGCCCCCTCAAACACTTGTTGGATAAAAAAATCCTTTATTTTATGAAATTAGAGAAAATTAGGTACTCTCTTCACCGACCAAACACTATTTTTATTAAATTGTGGGAACCCCTTCGCAAACATATCCAAACTCTTCAGCTTGACCCTGTTCCTTTTGATATAGTCCCCACCTCCCAATTCCCAGCTTGGTACTGGATACTAGTTCTGGTCAACATATTGGAGGCTTATTTCTTCTGTATATAAGATTGCACTATTTTTTTTTTATCAAATTATTATTTATTTGTTATTATTATTATTATTATTATTATTATTATTTTTGCTCAAAATACTCTTTAGTGTATTTGCTTATTGTTACATGTTTATGTTGTCCTTTTTGTATATTTTTGTTACTTGTTTTACAATGTATAAATAAAACATTTAAAAAACTTAAATAAAATAAGATAAATAAATAAATAAACAAATAAATATATATAAGTAAATAGTGAATGCAAATATATAAATCGTCAAGTGTATGTTCATTCATTAATTCATTTTCTTGTTGGCTTAGTCCCTTTATTAATCCGGGGTCGCCACAGCGGAATGAAAAGCCAACTTATCCAGCAATTGTTTTACGCAGCGGATGCCCTTCCAGCCACAACCCATCTCTGGGAAACATCCATACAAACTCATTCACACTTATACACTACAAACAATTTGGCCTACCCAATTCACCTGTACCACATATCTTTGGACTTGTGGGGAAAACCGGAGCACACGGAGGAACCCATGCAACCACGGGGAGAACATGCAAACTCCACACAGAAATGCCAACTAACCCAGCCGGGGCTCGAACCAGCGACCTTCTTGCTGTGAGGTGAACGTGCTACTCACTACGCCACAGTGGCGCCTTCAAGTGTATGTACACAGGTTTATTACTATATACAACGTTATATGTGCAGCTGTTATGTGCAAATTGGCATGTAAAGCATGTTGTTAAATTAAAGTGAATCTGTGTATAGCAAATAGTGATGTTTGTTTCACAATTACTATCATAAGGTGTTTATTGGATGGATTGCCTGAGGAAAGAAACCCTCAGTGTTTCTGTGTCGGGCTGTTCTGGTGCGCAGTGCTCTGTATTGTCGACCAGAAGGTAACAGTTCAAAGAGGCAGTGTGCTGGGTGTGAGGGGTCCAGAGTGATTTTAGCAGCCCTTCTGCTCGCTCTGGATAAGTAGGGAGGGCTGTACCAATGATTCGCTCAGCAGTCCGAACTATTCGACGTAGTCTTCTGAGGTTGGATTTGGTAGCTGGGCTAAACCAGTTATTGAACTGAAGATGACTGATTCGATGATGGAGGTGTAGAACTGTTTCAGAAGCTCCTTTGGAAGGTTGAACTTCCTCAGCTGACGAAGGAATTACAGCCTTTGTTGAGCTTTTTTGACAATTGCCAATTGCCAATCAATTGATTTATAAATAAACTTCAACTTCAACTTTACATATTTACAGAGCAAATTTAGGTTCAACTTCAGTTGGCCAAAGTGCTGTGCAGAGGTATAAAAGGAAAAAAGAAAGAAAAGAAAGGGGAAAAAGAGAAAAGATATAATAGGAATAAATAAAATAATAATAATAATAATAGCAGTAAATAAAAGTAAAGCGAGTCAAGTAATTAAAAGCAAATATCCTCACACATAGTTTACATTTAAAAGCACAAGAGAAAAGATGTGTGTTTAGCTTTGATTTGGAATGAACTAGCATGGAGGCAGTTCTGGTTGTGGCAGACTGCTCCTTAGCTTTGGACCAACTATGCTGCAGACGAGATTGCGGTATGAATATAAATATGCAGATGATCACTATCTTTAAACAATAGACGTCTGACATGTTGTGTGTGTGTGTTGCTTGTCCTCTCACTCTGCTCTTATTTCACTTTGCAAATCAAAGATCCATATGAAACAGAGGAATCTGAGGAGAGCTGAGGGGATTTTGCTAACTGAAAGAGACTGAAATGCTCCTTTATTGGTGTAATTATGAAAGTGTGTCTTTGAAAAACATAATATCTCCATTCATGTCAGGCATCACACAAGATCTCTGTTCTAAGATCATCTTAAACCCATTAATCATTGTAATTATAAACTGCACAAATAAAACAGATAGCATCCATAGCTCAAATGTTCTGTAGTGCTGTTAATAATGTGGAAGGGTGCTATTTTTTATGATTGTTTTAGAACTTCTGATTTTGTTTCCTGTGGGAGAAATGACTAGGAACAATAAATGGTAGAAACCGGTCAAAAGTACTCGCTCTACAAACGTGTTCATGACTATACACACTACCTGAAAAAAGTCTTGTTGTTGATCCCAGTTGTAAGAGCATCAAATAATAACTTGACTTCTAGTTGATCATTTAGAAAAGTGGCAGAAGGTAGATTTTTCTGATGAATCATCTGTTGAACTGCATCATAATCATCACAAATACTGCAGAAGACCTATTGGAGCCCGCATGGACCTATGATTTTCATAGAAATCAGTCAAGTTTGGTGAAGGAAAAATCATGGTTTGGGGTTACATTCAGTATGGGGCGTACGAGAGATCTGCAGAGTGGATGGCAACATCAACAGCCTGAGCTATCAAGACAATTGTGCTGCCCATTACATTACAAACCACAGGAGAGAGAAAAATTCTTCAGCAGGATAGCACTCCTCATACTTCAGCCTCCACATCAAAGTTCCTGCAAACAAAGAAGGTCAAGGTGCTCCAGGATTGGCCAGCCCAGTCAGCCCAGTTGAGCAAGTATTCACTGAGAATCCAATGTGTTTGCTGACACCAGAGGATTAATAACAACTGCAGGTCGATGATTGGCTCCTGTACTAGAGGTAGTACTATGCTTCACTCGCCATAGTCAACGTTACACTTATCCCCATTCATGATTATGACATGATTTGTGTATTCTATAGCTTTTGACAAGTGTCTTTCACATATATTCAGAATAAGCATGTTTAAGTAATATGACATGTTCTCATTTCTTTTGTGAGTTAATTATTTGAGATGTATAATGCAGGGAAAGCAGCCGCATAGAGAGACACTGAAAGCATTCGCATAGAGACACTGCAGCGCTGCTGAAGATTGTGGGTGTTTACAGCGGTTTGACTGATGAATATGAATTTGTAGCTAGATTGTTAGCGGTGCCAAACACAAATGATTTGCGTATTCTATAGCTTTTGCTATAGTATAGTTCGGAAACACTATCAGCTGTTGTCAGCATTGGTAAGTGTGTATTAAGAGAGTGTGTGTGTGTCTGTGTGTGATAACTGACCCCTGTGAGTCCAGTGTGTTTTTGGCGTCCAGCAGTAGTTTGGACAGCATGGTGAAGATGTGCAGTCTCATCTCAGGCTCTCGGCTGGGGTCAACACAGCTCTTCAACAGAGGCAGGAGTGCTGGAAGAAACTCGCCCACCACAGGACCTGAAGGAAAACAGACACATTCTTTGTCATGATGATAGTACATAACATGTATATGTTAGATTTTAAAAGGGGGTCCGCAGTGTTTTTGTAAGGCTTGGTTGTGTTTATAAGCTGCTAAGCAATGTGTGCTCATGCTTCACTTGTTGAAAATCACGGTATTTTTTCATATATCTTACTTTGATTATATACAGCTACTCAGCTAACATTAAAACCACTGTGATATTTCCTAGTTCCACTGAAAGCCCTCCCTCAAGAGGCTCAGATTGGTCAGCTAACATAATGTGCTGTGATTCGCAGATTGGCTCTACGTCATGCGCCTACAAACATGCGCTTTTGTGCTGTGTAAACAGTCCAGTCAGAGTAGCTGTTAGCAGCATTAGCTGCTTGAATCAGACAGAAAATGAAGAGCACACAGTTGAACCTCACGCCTGCTCTCTAGAATAGCAACTGACAAGTGTCTTTCACATATATTCAGAATAAGCATGTGTAAGTAATATGACATGTTCTCATTTCTTTTGTGAGTTCATTATTTGAGATGTATAATGCAGGGAAAGCAGCCGCATAGAGAGACACTGAAAGCATTCGCATAGAGACACTGCACTGCAAGATTGTGGGTGCTTACAGCGGTTTGACTGATGAATATGAATTTGTAGCTAGATTGTTAGCGGTGCCAAACAGCATTTCCCGTTGTTTACATGCTCGCCACAACATACCGTTAACGCTAGAAAATGTGCATGTAGTTAATCAATTTTAACAAATAAAAATACTCACAAATTGTGGTTCACAATCCAAAGCTTCGTCAGTTGGTGGAGTTTTACCTGAATCCAGCACTGAACTAGGAGAGAATCTGGAAGTTCTCCTTTGTCAAATGCTAGCTATATATTTTTTAGAATTCTCTGGAACATAAATAAAATTAAACTGTAAGCACTTCTCTCTTTGTGTCGTGTCCTTTTGAAGCCCAAATACAGAAACAGAAGAAGCTCTGTGGAAATAACAGCGTTTGGACAGCATTTTAGCTTTCTCTGCTGTAACATTACAGCGCCTCCGGCCACGCCCCTTGGCTGCGCACGGTGTGTGCGCATGGTAAATGCACGTAACCGGAAGCCCTTGTGATCTCACTAGCCCAAATGTATTTTTTGTAGTCCTCAAACTTCGTTCGCTGTAGGCTTTGCTAAGCTAACTCTGTAAAAGCTATTGTCTCCCTTTCCGTTGAATTTTGAGTGTATTACAGAGATGTTGTTTATGTTCACACTGCTTTATTACTCATTAAGTTTAAAATATATCGTAGTGGACCACCCCTTTAACATAAAAAAAACAAGCTAAGAAACATTTACTTTCTCCAACAGAAACAAATATGTAATAGGAAATACTGTGAAAATTGTTCTTGTTAAAAATAAACTTCATTTGTGAAAATATCTTTCTATTTGTTCAATTGTGCTACTCACTGCACCACCATGACGTCCTAATATATATTTTGAGATGACTTTATCTATATGTAACATGATTGTAGTTTGGTCTCATTGTAAATCACTGAGACAATTTCAGTCAGTGATAAAACTTATAAAGTCTTTGTGTACTCATATTGAAAATGTTACTCTACACACAATTCTTTTTGCTGCTTGTTCAAATTACTTACTTAAATTGAGCTGAATCAACACAATTCTTGAGTTTTTTGGGCACAACTTAGTTGATTTTATGTTCCACCCACTTAAATTTGTAAAAACAATTAAGTTAATTTTATTGTGTTAGTACAACATGAAGGAATTATGTAGAATCCAGCATTTTTTACAGTGTAGTTAAGAAAAGCTTGTAAAAAAACAGGGTTTCTGCAGGTTTCAAGTGAAATTTAAGACTTTTGCGACCTTTTTAAGACCATTATGAACGAAATTTTAGGCTTAGGGTTTAAATTTCCCTAAATTGATTTATCAACTTTTAATACTTTATAAGACCTCGCGGACACCCTGTTTATTCATTCGTTTTCTCTTCAGCTTAGTCCCTTTATTAATCTGGGGTCGCCACAGCGGAATGGTCCGCCAACTTATCCAGCATTTGTTTTACGCAGCGGATGCCCTTCCAGCTGCAACCCATCTCTGGGAAACATCCATACACACTCATTCACACTCATACACTAGGGACAATTTAGCCTAACCAATTCACCTATACCACATGTCTTTGGACTTGTGGGGGAAACCGGAGCACCCGGAGGAAACCCACGCGACCACGGGGAGAACATGAAAAATCCACACAGAAATGCCAACTGACCCAGCCAAGGCTCGAACCAGCGACCTTCTTGCTGTGAGGCGAATGTGCTACTCACTACGCCACCGTGGTGCCCGCGGACACACTGTATTAGATTGATTTCTGAAGGATTTCGGGACCCACCAGACTGCAGGGCGATGATCTCCAGCTGGGTTTTCTGGATGGAGAAGCTGGTCCAGGTCTGATGAGAGTCTGACAGCCATTGGAGAAGATCTGCCATGTGCTGACGGTACAAATCACATACTCCACTGAGAGCCTGAGCCGCACACACACTCCTCAACAACTCCTCCGCCTGACAGACACACACACACACACACAGAGGAAATGCGGGTCAATTACAATGCAATTTTTGTATTGTTTTTAGTCCAAATATCTTGTCTAGCTGACGTTGGTTTAATATTCATATTTCTGAACAATGACAACTTGTGACACACTCCCTATATCGATTAGGACTTTGAATCTTCGGTCTGAAATAGCATGCAAGTACGGCGTAGTAATAAGTGTAATTCCTGCACGCCACTGGCCAAGCACTGAGCATACAGTAGTTCCTTTAGGACAAAGCGCGTGAGAGAGTGAGACCAGCGATCCTTGCATGCATGAAATATTGCACATTATGACAAGTTTTGCTAACTACACAACTGAAAATGTGGTAGTTATAATATAGCTTTTTCATTCAGAATTGTAGTATTATAACGTACTGTAAACTGGCGAATGATATGATCTACTGGGTTGTCTACTGTGTGTTTGTGATTTCAAAAGGCGTGGCTTTGCACGGCAGGGGAGGGACTATGTTTCAGAGAAATTATGCTAGGGGACAGCATTTTGGCAGATCACCTACTGCACATTTAAGTTGCTTTAATCGATTTTCACATTATTCGATTTTGTTGGGTTTTTTTTATTTAAAATATATAACCCATGATTTACTTTTGGTTAATCTCCTCACATAAAATGACCCATCGTATTTAATAAAATTATATCAATATATATGGATTTTTGGAACATTCAGTAAAACGTGTCTTTGCTGTATGTTCAATATATAAGCTGATTCTGTCTGTCTGTGTGTGTGTGTGTGTGTGTGTTCGTGTTTTACCTTGCTGTGCTGTTCGTGCTGTGAGGCGACACTCTGAATGGACACCAGAACCTTAAGCAGCTGCAGACTGATGACATCACAGTCCTGCTGACACACACACAGCACTGCATCCACACACACCAGCAACTGATCCACATACAGTGCCTGAAAAACACACAGAGGCAGAAAGATTACACATCTGCATTTCAGCTTGAATTATTATTTTTAAATCGAACAAATAAAATAAAATAAATTTAATTAAAAACTGGTTCTAATTTTGTTTATATATTTTAGCCATATTTTACTTATTTTGACAAATATACACTGTATAAAAAGACACAATAAAAAAAACTCTTTTTTTCCCCCTCTTTGATGATTGTTAATTATAACAAATTCACATTTGCTCAGTTTTCTGTGTACATTCCATTATGAAACATTACCTTTTATTGTCCTATTTTAAATTCCAATCCAGAACTGATTCAATTTTGTCTGCATCATTTTCCGTTTCATTTTTTACTTTATTCTCCCCTATTCTTCAGGTAAATTCAGGGTAAATTCACACACATGTTCACTACTAAAATTCAATGACTTTTCCAGGACTTTCCCAGGACTTTCAAGTCAATTTTTATGACCTAATGATTCTTGTAATGTCTACGTATACATGGTAAATAATACGAAAAACAAAAGCTTCAAATTTATTGCAGCATACCATAAAACACGCAACAATCTATTATTTTAAATTATTCTTTATATCTATGTAAAATGTATTTAGATAATGGGTAACACTTGACAGTAAGGTTCATTAGTGAATGCATTTACTAACATGAACAACACTTGTACAGCATTTATTAATCATAATTGAACATTTACTAATGCAAGTCCATGCTTGTTAACATGAACTAACACTGAACGACTGTATTTTCATTACTAACATTTACTAACATGAACAAATACTGTAGTAAATGTATTGTTCATCGTTTGTTCATGTTAGTAAATGCATTAATTTACATTAACTAATGAACCTTACTGTAAAGTGTGACCAGATAATGTTCACACAGCACTAACAATGTGAGAGCATGAGTTTGATAATGGACAGAAAAGAAGTAAAGAAAAATACAGATATTTATTCAACTAATTTCCATGACTTTTCCAAAACTTTGTGGGTTTTTCAGTTTTCCCAAAACACAAAATGTCAAAATTCCATGACTTTTCCAGGTTTTTCCATGACCGTATGAACCCTGTAAATTAAATACAGGGTTCAACGCTAAAGATTTTTTTCTACTGGCCCGAGATTTTTACTTGCCCTGCCAAAATTTTCACTGGCCCCACCAAAAAAAAAAGTTAATAGCTACTTCTTAGCCACATATTTTAAACAACATGACAAAAATAACGTCTGTGAATATAGAATTTAAATACTTTAAAAATATTAATACATGTATAATAAGCAAAATTCAAAGTTTTATGCAAACAAAAAGAGCAGTATGGAAAATGTGCAGGTATTTTATTGCAGTTCAACGAACTGTGCATTCATTCATTTATTCATTTTCTTGTCAACATAGCTCCCTAATTAATCTGCGGAATGAACCGCCAACTTATCCAGCAAGTGTTATACACAGCAGATGCCCTTCCAGCTGCTACCCATCACTGGGAAACATCCATACACACTCATTCACACTCATACACTAGGGCCAATTTAGCCTACCCAATTCACCTATAGCGCATTTGTTTGGGGGGAAACCAAAGTACCCGGAGGAAACCCCCGACAACACGGGGAGAACATGCAAACTCCACACAGAAACACCAACTGACCCAGCCGGGACTCGAACCAGTGACCTTCTTGCTGTGAGGTGAAGGTGCTACCCACTGCGCCACCGTGAGGCCCTCAAACTGTGCAAAACACACCATTGTTTTTCATTGTGTTGAACCCACGTACATGTCTGCTTCCAAGACGTTAGAAACAGATGTTTTCTTTAATCCTCATAATCTGATGATGCTGCTATGGTGCCGTCTCTTTGCTGTACTGGTTGTTACCAGGTTACAGAAAAAATAGCATGCTCACAACATCCAATCAAATAAGAGGAACCAAAAAGCAATATGGCATTTACGACATCACAGAGAGGGTAACATTTAAAGGCTTGAAAGCACAAACTGTTTCTAAATTAAACGACTGTATTTGCACACAATTGACAAATAGTTGCGTTAATTTAAAATCAAACTTTAGTGACAAGGCAGCGATGGCCCAATCAGGCCAGTAACAATCCTGTCTACTGTCCTGAGCGTCTCTCATGCTGGCCCCGGGCCATCGGGCAGTCCTTATTGTTGAGCCCTGAAATAATAAATATAATAAATATAATATTAAATAAATAAATAAAAAAAGTGCAGAATTAAAATAATAATAATTTCAAACCTATTTTGAGTTTTTATTTCTATATTTGTTTTTTATTCAACTTTTTTTCATTTTGTACTACTTTGACTGTTCTTAAATGAAACTGACTGATGTAATTGACTCTAATAGGCAAGGCAAGTGTATTTAGCACATTTCATACACACAGGCAATTCAAAATGCTTTACATAAACAGAAATAAATGAGGCATAAAAACAAATAATAAAAATGATTTAAAAACAGAATACAAACAGATTCAAATGTGTTAAATGTGTTAAACAGGTTATAAAAGAATTAAAAGGAAAGTGAAGACATACTAGTGTGATCTGTAGGATGTATCACAGTGCTCATTCAGTAAAGGCACAGCTAAACAGATGTGTTTTCAGTCTTGATTTGAATGTGCCTAATGTTGGAGCACATCTGATTATTTCTGGAAGCTGATTCCAGCAGCGAGGGGCTGTAGTAGTTAAAGGCTGATTTACCCTGCTTTGACTGAACTCTTGGAATTTCTAGTTTACATGATCCCAAAGATCTGAGTGATCTATCAGGTTTGTATTCAGTGAGCATATCTGTAATGCATTAAGGTCCTAGGCTATTTAGTGATTTATAGACAAGTAGTAATACTTTAAAATATATTCTGAATGCAATAGACATTAACTAAATTGTTTCATAAACAAAGCTAAAATAAGATTTGAAATAGAATACTTTTTCATTTGTCTTTCTGCTAGATTTGTTGTTTATTTGACCAATTTTACAAATGAATATTGTTTTGTCAAGGAAATAAAGCACACATCTCAACTCTTCGAACCAATAAAGCAGTCCTAAACACACAATGAGCTCGTCTTTCCACCAGTGTCTGTTATTTTGTCAGTGCATTTTTAGCCTCCCTCAGGAACTGTGTGTGTGTTTGTGTGTGCGTGCTTCTCTTCATGTCTAGACTGTGTGTGACTTTGACAGCGAGCAGGGACTCAGTGTTTCCTGCACTCATGAACATGAGCATCATTAACCTGCAGGTGTTCAACTGCCCACAGGAAGAGTCTCTCTCTGTGTGTGTGTGTGTGTGTGTGTGTGTGTGTGTGTGTGTGTGTGTGTGTGTGTGTGTGTGTGTGTGTGTGTGTGTGTGTGTGTGTGTGTGTGTGTGTGTGTGTGTGTGTGTGTGTGTGTGTGTGT
>CAIGQQ010006944.1:771226-793271 GCA_903798035.1 Danio albolineatus
CTATCTATCTATCTATCTATCTATCTATCTATCTATCTATCTATCTAGTGTACATTTGTAATGGCTGACTGACATATATGTAGCCTACATTCAATGGTCTATACATCGATTATTTATTCATTCAACAGGCAAGCATTATTACTTGAGAGAATAAGATGCACAGACTTGAATCTCTCTCTCTCGATCCTCCCCACTTTTTTTCCCCCTGCAGCAGTGATAGAAGATAAGATGGCCACCTCCTCCTCCAATCTGGAAGAAGATGAAAGTCTGAAAGGCTGTGAGGTTTTCGTGCAGAAACACAACATACAGCAGATCCTCAAAGAGTGCATCGTCAACCTGTGCATCGCCAAGCCCGAGCGGCCTATGAAGTTCCTGCGGGAACACTTCGAGAAGCTGGAGAAGGTGCGTAGCTCTCGCTGTGCTTGCTGTGCTTGTGTAAGTTGTGAGCTTTTGCATGGGGATGACGGTTTGGGATCTGCGCAACGGATGTCGCTTCATTTCCCATGGAGCTGGAGAGTTATTGAGATCATCGCCGTCCCATTTGGCTCGGCACTTAACCTCTAGATGCTCCGGAGGGATTGTCCCTGTAATGAATGTACTGTACATTGCTTTGGAAAACTGTCACTGTTAGTGTATTCGGCTTTGGTTTAATTGATGTCTTCTTCTCAAACGCTCATGATCATTAATTGTCAGCGTTTTAGCATCCATTATGAGGTTTGGTGTGCTTGTTTTTTTACATTTTTGACCAAAGCAGATGTGTAGCAAAGATAGGATTCTTGCTTGAACTAATTGCAAGTTTGGAATGGGGAGTCGCTGATGTCTATTAATGCTCGTTTGATCATCAGTGTGTGAGCTGAGCAGATGGTACAATTAGACGTTTTATCAGGAGCCGTGAAAAACGTTCATTTGCAACTTTTTTTTCATTTAGTAGAGATTTGATCTTTTGCACTCTGTAAAATGCGATTGCAAATTTAATTGCAAAGTGAGTAAACCTCTGTTTAAATATTAAATATTTTTATAAGTATGCACATAGTTTATTAATCATCATAAGGCAGCTAGTTTACTTGCTTTTTTAAGTAAAGCCAATGGACCCTTTTTACAAGACACATTTAACGGTCATCAGCATCTTATATCCTTCAAATTTTTTAATATTTAGTTTTTTTTTTTTAAATGTATGAACATTTATACGTATTTACAGTATGTATGTATTATATCATCCTTGCATCAAATTACAAAAAAGAATGACCTCCTATGTGAGGCAGGGCTCAACAATAAGGACTGCCCGATGGTCCGGGGACAGTGTGAAAGATGCTCGGGACAGTAGACAGAATCGTTAGCCCAATCAGGCCAGTGCTGCCTGCGACTATTTGTCAATTGATGCACATATAGTCTTAAAATCAAGAAATAGTTTCTGCTTTCAAGTATTTGAATGCTACCTTCTCTGTGAAGTCGTAAATACCAAATTGCTTTTTTGGGTTCCTCTTATCTGATTGGTTGTTGTGAGCACGTTATTTTTTTCCGTAACCTTGTAAAAACCAACACAGCGAAGAGACGACAACATGGCGGCAACATCAAATTATGAGGCTAAAAGAAAATGTCTGTTTTGTGATGTTTTGCTGTCATTTTTAAGTCAGGTTTTGTTTTGCAATAAAATACCTGCACATTTTCCTTAACATTTTTAGAAATTATTTTTGACACATTATTTAAAATATGTGGCTAAGAAATAGCAATTAACTTTTTTTTTGGTGGGGCCAGTGAAAAATTTTGGCAGGGCATGTAAAAATCTGAACCACTGGTCCAATCGGGCCAGTAGAAAAAATCCTTAGTGTTGAACCCTGCTATGTGAGGTGTTTCTAATGCAACGTTTATGGGGCAGGACAGTAAATTTGACGTTGTTCTTATTTCTGACTGCCATCATCAGTCTCACACAGTTTTTTTTTCCTTTTTCTGAAAGTCTTGATAACAGCATTATGGAGTTTGATTTTATTTTATTTGAGCAAATATGATTGTAAAAAAGGGTGTCATGTTGGTGCAGTGAGTAGCACGATCGCCTCACAGCAAGAAGGTCGCTTCTTCGAGCCTCAGCTGGGTCAGTTGGCGTTTCTTTGTGGAGTTTTGCATGTTCTCCGGTTTCCCCCACAAATCCAAAGACATGTGGTATAGGTGAATTGGGTAAGCTAAAACTGTCCGTAGTGTATGTGTGTGAATGAGTGTGTATGGATGTTTCTCAGCGATGGGTTGCAGCTGGAAGGGCATCCGCTGTGTAAAACATATGCTGGAAAAGTTGGTGGTTCATTCCTCTGTGGTGACCCGGGATTAATAAAGGGACTAAGCAAAAAAGAAAATGAATGATTGTAAAAAAAAATATTTGTTCATTCACTGCGCTCTAAGTTTACCCAACTACGACTTCCACTACTAAGAAACGGAAATGTGAAAAGGGTCCATTAGTAATTTTAAAACAATGGGTTTACACACTTTTTTTAAAGTAAAGTCCACTAATTACTTTTTACAGTGTGGCGACTGCGTGAATCAATCTTTTACTAACATAATTTCTTGATAAACTAATGTAGTCCAATAGGCGTATATTGTACAGGATAGGTCTCAGCAGCATAGGTTGGAGCAAAACTGTGCTGAACTGCGGCCTTCCAGGAATTGAGTTTGAGACCTAAAAACCTTTGTTAGTGTTTTTTATTAGGATGTGGACACAAAGGAAGATGTTTTGAAGCTGAAAACCTGTAACCATTGACTTCCATACTAGTAAAATCAAATACTTTGGATGTCAATGGTTACAGGTTTTCAGCTTTCTTCAAAATATCTTCTTTTGTGTTCAACAGAAGGAAGAAACTCATAAAGGTTTGTGACAAATAAATGTGACACAATGATGGCATAATTTGCAGTTTTGCGTGAATTAAAGCCACGCATATGGCAAATTTAAAATTTTTGTTACAGATTTTGTTACTTCATCTTCAGTATTGTAAAAATGATCATGAAAATGATGGATATTAACTGTGACACGATCGATTGATTGAGAGATTTTGTATTCAGTGATAGAATGCACACAAGTAAGTGGCAGAGCAGCTAAAAAGATCGTTACAAAGTAGAGTACATACTTTTAAGGGCATAAGAAACTCTTCTAACTCCATGGTAACACCCTTTTAACAACCCTTTTGATTTCCATACCATACCATATATAACCATATTTAAATTAGTTTTTTATTGAAATTAGTTTTTATCAGTACAAACTGTAATGTTGTCAAATATAATTACTTTTTAAATAAGTATGAAACTTTTTAATGAGTGTAAAGTTGAATCGTCATTATCAATACTCCAGTTTTCAGCGTCATATGATCTTTCAGTAATCATAATAACATTTGATGATGTTGAAAACAGGTGTTCTGCTTGATATTTGTGTGGAAACTATAACATAGTTCATTCAAGATTCATTCATTTATTAATTTTCCTTCTTATATATCAGGGGTCACCACAGCGGAATGAACCATCAACTATTCGGGCTTATGTATTAAGCAGTAGATGCTCTTGCAGCCGCAGCCCAGTACTGGGAAACACCCATACACACTGGCATTCACACACGCACTCTTACCATACGGCCAATTTTGTTTTACCTAATTCACCTAGCGCATGTCTTTGGACTGTGGGGGAAACTGGTGCACCCGGAGGAAACCCATACAAACACGGGGACAACATGCAAACTCCACATAGAAATGCTAACTGGCCCAGCAGGGACTCGAACCAGTGACCTTTTTACTGTGAGGTGGCAGTGATAACCAGTAAGCCACTGTGCCACCTCATTCAAGATTACTTTAGTGATGAGATTATTACTTTAATGACCACCTTTGGCTAAATTAAGATATTAATTTCTCAATATTTGAATGCAACCCTACTCATTGTCGAACTAGAACAAATCATTAAGAACCACAATCGACACACTGGCTTCGTCTCAGTATAATTAGAAGGCATGCTGATGCTTTTTGAAGTTGTTTTGCAGCCTGCGATCTGTGCGTCCTCCTGATCGTATGAAAGTCACAGCAGTCATTCGTTTAGCTGGAGGTTCAGAAGCTCGCCCCGCACTCAGCAGCATCTGAACATCTTCTTTGATCATGTGCTCCAGGAACAACAGGCTTTTTCATTCTCCCAGACGCTCTGGGCTCGGGCTTTTGTTAGGAATGCGTTTCTGCTGAGCTACTGTTGGTTTAGGTAGAGCATCAAACAGCCGACGTGATTGTGCATTCATAAGACCCCATCAGATGGGCTGATAGCATACGCAGCACAAGACGTCCGCAAGAAGGGAACGACTGTCCTTGTCTTCTCCTCATGATGCGGTTTTGTGTTTTTGAGGTTATTTGGTGTCTGTCGTCCTCCTAGATTGAGCCGCCGGGTGAATAGTGTTTACGGACCCACTTACATTTTAGTAGTAGATAGTTTAGTGGCTTACATATTCTCTCACCTTGTGTTCATTTACACTACTGTAAATCCACAAGGATGTTCACTTCTAGTTCTAATGCATGTGTTTGTACTGCGTTCTGAAATTGTGTGCGTGAAATTAAATGAGAATGATGTGATAACTGTGCCGGATTAAAAATCTCTAAGTAGGGCACGAGGTAACGCAAGGCTGAGCAAACGATTATAGGATTTTCTTTTCATAAAAAACGGATGCTAAAGTCTTAGTGATGGATCTGTATGTCAGTTAGATTGATTTTCTGCCATTTTATGAGGCATTATGCTATTATTGCGTCCGTTTTTGAAGTATTTAGCTCTTTTAGCTGTTTCAGAATAACGCACTCTCAGAAATAAAGGTACAAACGCTGTCACTGTGGTGGTACCTTTTTAAATTTTTGTTTCTAAAAGGCGTACCATATAGAGGTACATACAGTAGTAGTAACAAACCTTTTGACAATGTATACTGCTGTACTTTTTAGGTATATGTAACTTTAACCCTTGTGTGCTGTTGGGGGTGTTTTCACCTTCTCTGTGGTGATTTTGAGTCCTAAATTGGTCTCAGTTTCCTTTGTTTTTCATCAAACGGAATGATTTTTTTGACGAACCTTATTTTGACATGTTTTGGGAAAATGCTTTGAAATTTTTCTTTTAAATCAACAATATACAACAATACACTGAACAAATTTACTACCCTTTCGTTATGGTAGTGACTGTTTTTTGCCCCATTGACTTCCATTATAACGGCTTTTTTTTGACTGCAAATGCACAACAGCATATAATCATGCACACACTCTTAGAAATAAAGTTATAGAAATAAAGGTTACATATTAGTAACAACATATTTTGCATTCTGAGAAGCTTTTTAATATTGTTAATATTCGGTAAACTCTTTAATTTAAATTTAAGATCCCATTTCTATTCCTGACTACATGTTTTTTTGTAATATCACAGTTTATTCTCATGTAAATGTTATTTTTTGGGAGACCAGTCCTTCATACTGAGATCGTAATATTTAGACATAGCATTATAATACTTGAAGGAACTGGAGAATTTAATGTAATAAACAAAGAAATAAGCTTTGGTTGATCTTGGTTCTACTGTAAATCTTAGCGTTGGAGAGTGCACTAAGGTGCTTTCACACTGACTGAAACAACGTTTTTCTGTGTTTTAGAAAATGGGATGATGTGTGGTGACAAATCTTATTTTGACACTTATTTTGGGAAAATGCTTTTTAAATGTAAAAAAAAACAAAACAAAAAAACAACTCAGTTATACACTTTGAGCAAATTTACTATTCCTTCGTTATGTTGGTGACTGTTTTTGCACCATTGGCTTCCATTATAATGCCATTTTTTGACTGCAAAGCCGTGACACCATATAATCATGCATCCTTGATTGTTGGTGGTTTCTCCTGTTAGAAAGAGGTAAAGTTTAAATTTTTACTGTTGATCATTAGTTACAGTGCAAAAAAGCTCAGTTTCTGGCTTTTATATAGGGTTAATGGTGTCAACTGAAGATAAACAGTAAAAATTTACTAATTGTACCTTCCCTATAGAGAAAACCAACAGTCAAAAATGCATTATTAAATGTTATCAAGGCTTTGCAATAAAAACAAAAACAAAACTGTTGTTATAATGGAAGTCAATAACTATGTTTCCATCCACCTATCTTTATACACATTTTGGAAATGCGCATGAAAAATCGGCTGATGGAAATGCCAAGATGTGCATACATTTTGAAAATGCACATTAAAAACATATGTGCATAACTGAGTAGGATAAACTTTCTATTCGATAAGAAAAGATGTGCATAAACTGTAATGGAAACACTTTTACCCAACAAATTCCAGTATGCGCATTAAAAAAATGTCATGTGATTTTTGTTATAAGAGATCATGTGATGATAAAAATGTGTGTGAATGGATAAACCAGCAGGATGAGCACACTTTAAAATATCTGAAATGTTGTTTTGGTCATTCTAAAACCCTCAATTCTTTCAGCATTAGTGTTATTATATTGTTAAATACCTCCAGAACTGTCAAGAGCATCTGTGCTCCACGTCCCACGCCTTCAAATTCCACCACTCGTGTTGGCATTTGTTTTCTGAGGCGCAAGTCATTTATTAAATGTAAAGAAAAGATTGACGCAGTTTCTCCTACCACAGCAAATTCTGTTTTTACAGTTGATATTGGGCGCCAGATAATCAGGAGGTGACAATGTTGTTCTCTTTGACTCATTGGATGGAAAAAGCTGCTTTATTCGCACGTCTTCTATGCAATATTCCAGTTTTGGGCATAAAGCTAATTCGCAATTTTGGATGAAAACATAGCTAATGGGGCAAAAACAGGCACCAACATAACATTAAGTTTCTATTATGGACCCTTCAGGTACAAAAAGTTTTTGAAAAGGCACCACTACCACAGCAGTGACAGATGTTGTACTTTTATTTCTGAGTATGCAGGAACGCAGAGATTAGCCATGATGTATCCAGCAAAAATGCTGTATATGGATTGTATAGGCTCAAAAATACACCACCTTTGAAAAGTGTGGGGTTAGTAAAATTTATAGAAGATATTAATACTTTTATTTGTTAAGGACTCCATAAATTGCCTGAAAGTGACAATAAAGGCATTTATAATGCTCCAGGGTGGCACGGCGGCTCAGTGGTTAGCACTGTCGTCTCACAGTAAGAAGGTCACTGGTTCGAATCCCGGATGGGCCAGTTGGCATTTCAGTGTGGAGTTTGCATGTTCTCCCGTGTTGACGTGGGTTTCCTCCGGGTGCTCCGATCTCCCTCACAGACCAAACACATGCGCTATAGGTGAATTGGATGAACTTAATTGGCCGTATTGTATGAGTGTGTGTGTGAATGAGTGTGTATGAGTGTTTTCCAATATTGGGTTGCGACTGAAAGGGCATCCGCAGTGTAAAACATATGCTGGAATAGTTGGCGATGCATTCCACTGTGGCGAGCTCTGAAATATAGACTAAGCCAAAGAAAAATGAATTAATGAATAATGTCCCAAATAGTTTTCAAATAAATATGCCTGATTTGAAATGTTTTTTTTTCATGAGAAATGTCTACTGATTTTCAAAATATATTAGACAAAAAGTGTTTGTAAGTTAATAATAATAATGATAATAAAAAATGTTTTGAAATCATGATGCTATCATGATTTATAAAGGATAATACAAAAAATTCAGCTTGGTTATCATACAGTAGGAACAAAGAAAAAAATGTATATATTCTGAAAGGAAACCGTTATTGTAAGTTGTAACGAAACTGTACAATATTCCATCTTTGATGCAAAAATAAATGGTAGCATAAAATCACACTGACCTTTGTAAATAGTTTTATTGACATTGCATATTGAGGCGCTATTATTTACAAATAAATACTTTAATACATATCTGTTAATAGCATAACATAGCAGATGACAAAATAAACTGTGTAAAAAGATGTGCATTTAAAAACATGTTAAAAACTTAAGGCATCAACTTGCTTGTTTAATATAATGTTTATAGTTATGGTCAATAAAGCATGATGGAAATATATTATTGCACAAATCCAGTCCAGGAAAAAAACTCAAGTGACTCATGTTGTTTTAGTCTTTCTGAAATGCCAGAGGCAAAACTGTCATAGTGATTTGGTTAAATAACCTCCCAAAACTGACTCAGAAGATTGTGTTCCCAAACATCAGGCGTCCACCTCTGAACAGAAGATGATATGATAACTGAAGCATTTTTGATTATGTGTGTTGTCTGCGGCTCCTCAAGACAAGACATTCACTGTGAGCAAAATGAGATACAGTGGTTCAAATATGTACATCAGTTTCGGAGGAAGCGAGGATTTTTTTTATTGCACTGTTTTAAATGTGATTTTGTATTGCTTGTTGACATTCAGCTTCTTTTGATTTATCTTAAATCAGTGATGTTTTAATTCGGTAGACTGAACAGCACTACTTAAAGCAGAGGTCTCAAACTCAAACTAGTGACTGACAACTCATAGGAGGGCCAAAAAAGTGCAAATCTAATTGACGCATCTTAAGACAACAGACATGACAAAACAGTACTACTACAGTACTACAAGGCGTAATAATAAAGTTGAACAGATAGTGTACTCCAGATTAGCAGTTTAGGTCACTTTAGTGACTTTACTGCCAATTGTTTCTCAATATCTTTCCTTTTTTGTAAAACTACAACAAAGGGGAAAAAAAGCATGTTTATATACAGTATTTACATGCTTTAACATGTTCAACTCAACCAGCTTGAAAATTTTACTAATGTACATTGTTTTATACAAATTTTAAAACAGTTATGAAGAAAATCTATTAAACGAGACAATTTGAATTAAATATTATCAAAATTATCACATTTGCTACACCACCAGCATAACATGTAAGCGATATATAATGTTTGTACAACAAAGTACAGGCAGTATAGACCATTTGGTCACACTTTATTTTGATGGTCCGTTTGTTGAATTTAAGTTACATTGCAACTAATTCTCATTAGATTATAAGTAGACTGTTAGGTTGGGGTTAGGGTTAAGGTTAGGGGTAGGTTTTTTGTAAGTTGACATGTACTTGCAAAGTTTCTTATAGTCAGTTAAATGTCTGTTGTATGTCAGTATCAACAGATATTAAGTAGACAGTCTACAAATACTTAGATGGACCATTGAAATAAAGTGTTACTGACCATTTCAATGTGGTGATGCCATTGGCCCATGAACGCTTCCTGCTTGTTGCATTTCATATCTGTAACAAGGGGCGATTTAATCATAACTTGATGTTATAACAGCTATCATAACATTATCTATCAACATGGGGAACTTTTTGGACTCTCAGAAGCTATGGAAATTTAAAATGTAAAACCGGAGTCAGGACCATTGTTATTGTTTATATCCCTCAAAATGGTTTATAAAATGGATACCAATCAAATAGCCTCGAGTATTTAAATAAAAAAAATAGAGCTTTAGTAAAAATAGAGCACTTACAGCCATATATTTCATAGGTTTCAACGTTTAAATCAGCCATGTATATATACTGCATGTGTATTAAGAGAAGCTGAAAGTAAAACTAAACCAAACATATAAGTACGGTACTTTAAGGGTGCTTTAACACTTCGGTTCAATTGCCTGGACCAGACTCAAGTTCGATTGTCCCCCCTTGCTACCTCCTCGGTTGGTTTGTGTTCACACTGTCTTTTTTCCTTCTGCACCCCGGTACGCTTGCGTCATCGAACTGCTGTTTTGTTTACGGCTGTTGCTAGGCAACAGTCACGAAAGCGTCAAAATGGAAAGACATACGCACATCAAATTCGTTCTCCTTTTACTTAATCTTTGGTTTTATTACCAAAGCCAAACTACAGAGAGCCACTTGCGTCTATCTGCAGCAAAATTATTAAAAATGCTCAGAACATCAGGCGATGTTCGCAGAAGCCGTTTTTGGAGGAGACGCATCGACCGAATTATATGTCATAAACAGCGCTTCACTTCCGTTATTTGGTATGATTGTATTCATACCAGAAGTGTACCGGACCAGAGTTCGCATGAACCGTACCCCAGACCACCTCTTTCAGGCAAACACTGGTACGGTTCACGGGTGCGCACCCGAGTTCAGAAGACGTGTTCACACTAGCTAAACGGACCGTACTATGACGTCAAACGAACCCGGGTGCGGACCAAAAGTGCTAGTGTGAAAGCACCCTAAATGTCCAGTGGGTGACAGGTCAAAACGGCAAGTTGCTCTGCTCGACACCACAACAATGATAGTAATTTTTGAAATATAAATGTTTTGGTGGGCCGAATCATGTTAGATTTTTGACGTCAGATGGGCCTGAGAGAGGAGAAGGGGGTAGTGTAAATGGCCTGAGGGCCTGCAGACCACTGACTTAAAGGGATTGTTCACTCAAAAATGAAAATTGTGTAATTGATTACTCGCCCTCATGTCCTACCTTCATCTTCAAAACTCAAATTAGGATATTTTAGAGCTCTCTCATCCTGCATATACACTACCTGATAAAAGCCTTGTCACCTGTTCAAGTTTTAGAAACAACAAATAATAACTTGACTTCTAGTTGATCATTTGGTATCAGAAGAGGCTTATATACAGTATGTAAAAGGCCTGTAGATTACCCTTATTTTACCAAAACAAAATATGATCATGCCTTGAATTTTAATTATTTAATTAATTTAAAGGGGAGTGCATCTGCATAAATTCTTTTAAACAATATTTTTAGGGACAAAAACATATAAATGAGAGGGAAAAAATGAATGTTTATACCAAATTATAAACTTGAAACTCCACAATGGTTAAATTTGCCAACAATCTACAAGCTCCTAGTCAACAATAATCCATAGTTGACATTGAAGATCTTGTGGTGTAACGATTGCACATGTGCTTGTTGCGATATATCGGTGCTTAAACGTCATGTTGTGCAGTAAACGATGACAAAATTGTCATTTTTGAGTGAACTAGCCCTTAAAGGCAATGTGCATGCGATCTTGTATCTTAGTTCTGATTCGACAGATTTCAGAGTATATTTTCACTCTTTTGTATGTTATTTCACAGTCAGGCCTGTTGATGGCTGTCTAAAGCTTTGGAGAGAGCACATGTGTGTTTTTTGTGTGTTTGTGCGTGTGTGTGTGTGTGTGGCATGTGCCCAGCTGTTCTTTTGCATCTGCCTGCCTTCACTTTGGTATTTGTGGCTTGGGATGTTTCAGAAAGAGACTTTTATGCCATGTCACAAACACGTTATTTTGCATATCCTGTAAAGTTTTATTTATGGAGTTAACAGACTGATATTAGATTTATAGGGGCCAGAATGTCATAAAGAATTTGTCACAGATCATCATTTTTGTCAGTTGTTAGACATCAGAAATCAGAAGCATAACAAAAATGGTCATACACACAGATTTGGACATAAACTGACCACCAAACTCTGCTTTCAGATGTCGCCTCTATTTTTCGTAGATGTTTTTTTTTCATAATATATGACAAAATGGTACAAACATGGGTTTATTAAATTTTGACAATTGACAAGAGTATTTTCAAACTACTTGTCATGTTTTAAAGAGCTTCAGTCTTTGGTCTTTTGCTCTTTCTTTATCTTTAGATGCTTCAAATGGAAGTTGTAACAGTTACATTAATACAATAGCAATGAACTCTTTACACAAGACTGTTATGACATGTTTAGAGCTCATCATAATCTTAAATCCTTTAAAGTATGTATATTTATATGTGTTTATATATGTTATCATTATATCATCTTCGCTTCAAATTACAAAAAAAAGAACTGCTGCTTATGTGAGGTGTTTCTAATGCAGCGTCTATGGGGAGGACAGTACATTTGACGTTCTCTTTTCTCATTGCCGTTATCAGTCTATCACAATTTGTTTCTTTTTTCTGAAAGTCTTGATAACACCATTGTGGAGTTTTTCTTTTATTATTTCAGCAAATGGGATTGTAATGATTTGTTGTACTCTCCCATTCACTATGACGACTTCCACTGCTTAGTTGGCATGGGCATAAGGTATATGTTTCTGACTGTGTGGTAACCTTGGATAAAAATATCACGGTATTGCGATTACTGCTCTATAATCATTTCTTTTTAAATGTATGGGTAAAAAAACAAAACAAAAACATTTTCCTCCATTGAACAAAATACATTTTATATGAGGAAACATTTATAATATTTTGTAACAGTAAACATTCATTCATTCATTTTCTTTTCAGCTTAGTATCTTTATTAGTGTGGGGTCGCCACAGTGGAATGAACCGCCAACTTATCCAGCATATGTTTTACGCAGCGGATGCCCTTCCAGCCGCAACCCATCTCTGCGAACCATTTATACACACTCGTTCACACTCATACACTATGGACAATTTAGCCTACCCAATTCACCTACACCACATGTCTTTGGACTTGTGGGGGAAACCGGAGACCCCGGAGGAACCCCACGCGACAACGGGGAGAACATGCAAACTCCACACAGAAATGCCAACTGACCCAGCCGGGGCTTGAACCAGCGACCTTCTTGCTGTGAGGCGAACGTGCTACCCAATACGCCACCGTGGCGCCAACAGTAAACATGTCAGACTAAAAAATTAAAAGAAATAATTAACATCTGCTCTCTTCATTAGTTTCAAAAACACAAATTTCTTTACAACACATTTAAAAAAAGTACATTAAAAATCCTTACATGTACCTTAGGTACAGTATAACAGAAAATTTTTGCTTTAAAACCTTGACTTCTTTAAACGGCTGTAACCCTGTGGAGATGCGAAAAGGGTCCATTGGTGGTGTCAAACAGTCAGTACAAATGTATTTGTGACTGAATAATGTGTTCAAGAGACTTTTTAAAAAATGGTGTTTCATCCAGTATGGAAATTTGTGAAGTCTTTATGAGTGAGAAATTGAGACTTAAAGATTTTTAAAATATTGGAGAATTGGAGATGTAAATAATCATAATATATACACTACCTGACAAAAGTCTTGTCGTCGATACCAAATGTAAGAGCAACAAATAATAACTTGACTTGTTGGTCATTTTGTAATGTGTCAGAAGGTAGAGTTTTCTGATGAATCAGCTGTTGAACTGCATCCTGATCATTGCAAATACTGCAGAAGACCTACTGGGACCCGCATGGAGCCAAGATTCTCACAGAAATCAGTCAAGTTTGGTGAAGGAAAAATCATTATTTGGGGTTAAATTCAGTATGGGGTGTGTGAGAGATCCACAGAGTTGATGGCAACATCAACACCCTGAGGCATCAAGAAATTTGTGATGCCAATACATTACAAACTACAGGGGAGGGCAAATTCTTCAGCAGGACAGTGCTCCTTCTCATACTTCAGCCTCCACATCAAAGTTCCTGAAAGCAAAGAAGGTCAAGGTGCCCCAGGATTGGCCAGCCCAGTCACCAGACATAAACATTATTGAGCATGTCTGGGGTAAGATTGAGGAGGAGGCATTGAAGATGAATCCAAAGAATCTTGATGAACTCGGGGAGTCCTGCAAGAACGATTTCTTTGTTATAAAGTTATTTGAGTCATTGCAGAGATGTATCCTATGTGTCATACACAATATTAATTCTTTCTCCACTGCCCCATGACCAGGGCTAGACAGAATCTGCAGACATTTTTTGCTATTTCTGTGGAGACGTTTGTTGAAAATCTGCGGATTTATGCGGAATGATTTTGAGAGTATAATAACCTAAACTTTAATATATGAAATAAAAATGTATACCCTTGTAATGTTTACAATGCAAATCCAATTTGATCCACTTTATTTGATAAACAAGGCAATCTCTCTAATAAAATATCTACTAAAAGACATTAAATATTACTTTACAAACTGTATTGTAAATAAATCATATGAATATTTTCATATTAGTCAACATTATTACTAAAATTAATTAAAAAACTGAATACATTCAAGTTTACACACATTTATACAAGTAAATAAACATAATCAATGATGGGCTAAAAATCTGCTGAATTCTGCGCGCACAGATTCCGTGTGGACCTAGCCTTGACTTTATATTCTGTACTGTACATTATTTGTATTAAGTGACAAGACTTTTGTCTAAGCAAACTCAGACCTTACTGTCCTAATTAAATAATTAAAAATCAAGGCATGATCATATTTTATTTAGGTAAAATAAGAGTAATCTACTGTAGAGGCCTTTGCCTTTCATATAAGCCCCTTCTGATACCAAATAGCCTGGTCTACCAAACTAGAATTCAAGTTATTATTTGTTGTTCCTAAAACTTGGATCGGCAACAAAACTTTTGTTAGGTAGTGTATATTTATTGCTTGTCTAGAAAATGCTTCTTGATTCATTAATTTTTAGATATTTGTACTAGAAACAAGTCAAAAAATAAAAGTAAGAGAAGCATTTTTTGAAGCGTAATTGTGGGTAAATGAGTAAAAATAATAATAATTTTTTTTTTTTAAATCAGTGATTAGTGTGCAGTATCAAAAATGTTAGATCCTTTTCAGATTTGCTAAAGATTGCATATTACAAATACTGCATACAGTAAGCCTGTGTTTTTCAGTCCACCTCTTACATGCAGTAAATGTACAGTAAGACTGCGTGTCCCTGCCTGACTGGTACACATCTTGTTGTATCACACTGACACACACACACATCATTTGTGCTGTGGCATGCAGCTTCATTGTTGCGCTCTCTTTCATACGGGCAATCTTTCACTGTCTCACTCTATCTATCGCTCTGCCAGAGAGTGAAATCTCAGTGCTGTTGTGTCTGCTGTCTGTGCTCGCAGTAGGTTTCACTCTGCTACACGCGTTCGATTTCGAACATTGAACCTCTCAATGTCTGCATTGGGTTTGTTGTTGTGATGGGAATCAAACTGGATGCATTTAAATGGATGTTTAATCATACGCATCCTCCACTTCCTCTCTCCACAGGAAGAATGCAAGCAGATCATGGCCCGACAGAAGTCCAACTCGCAGTCGGACTCTCATGATGATGAAGTGTCTCCTCCTCCTCCAAACCCTGTGGTGAAGGCCCGGCGCCGGAGAGGTGGTGTCAGCGCTGAGGTCTACACGGAGGAGGATGCCGTCAGCTACGTCAGAAAGGTTGGAAAAAGTGGATACGCTTTGGATTATGTAACCATTGTCAAGTGAAGTCAAGCTTTGTTGTCTACGTTTGAGGACACACAGCTAAATTGTCTGACATTAGCTTATTTCACGATATTACCAAATAATTGTAGTAATTCTCTTGTAATTTACTTAAACCTTTCTTAACTTAATTGATGATTATTTTAGGTTTATGTTGATATTTTTAGAGAATCGGCTATTTGTAAAGCATACACCACCATCTGCTGTTAAAAACTAAGCTCAGAATAAGTTCAAGAGAATAGAGATGCATTTTGAAAACTCATGTCGTGCTGCAGATTACGGATTAATTAGTGCATGTTGCATGAACGAGCAACAAATCTTAGTTCTGCTTTGAAGCATATACATTATATTGAAGCTTTATAATAAATCGTATTGTTGTCATTTTACCGAGGGTGGATTATATCACAACAATTATCATTATTATTCCTGCTAACGTTTACATGCTGTTAAGCCCATTCTTTTAACACAGCTGATTGGCTGTTGTGTTCAAGTGCTCAACTGATACGGCTGTGATTGGCTCTGAAATCATCTCTTCACACACGGTGTTCAGTACAAACAAAGAAACATAGACACTGGAGTGTTTCAAAGCCGCGTCTATCAGCTGATCCATCAGCAGATCTCACATATCTGCTTATAGATGGATCCACTGATAGACGTGGATTTCAAACACTTAATTTTTCTGTGTATCCAGCTTGAGCTCATGAGGAGGTTTAACTTTGTTTTGTTAGTTTAGTAGCTAATGGGTTATTATATGCACATGGACTTCAGTCAGCCAGCCCCAGGGCTGACATCCCATACAAAATTGCCACATTTAAGATATGATTTCTTTAAAAAACAGCACTGCCTTCACTGCCTGGAGATATGATATAAAGTGGATATCAGACCAAACAAGAAGCACTGCCTTAAATTATATTTTTCTGCGTCATGTCTTTAAAATATGGAAATTAATTTTACCCCAGTAATTTTAATGGAATTTCTGCGCTAACCTAATGATGACGCTAGCGTTTAAACGGTCTTTTATGCCTTTTTATGCTTGAACAACTAAATAAATGCTTAAGTTTATTTAACTATTTTTATTGTAATTACATTACAACATCAATGCTGTAAAAAGAACCTCATGAAATTTAAAAATAGTGACATAAAGCTTTCACTGGCTAAAAAACACTAGCTGTGCTACATTCATACGTTTTTTTTTTAAGAAGGCGTGGCTCCAAACCCCACCACTAAACCCAACTATCATTGGGTAATGAGCAAATCGTACTAAGTTGTATGAATGAGATTAAAATTCATACTAATTAGCCACTAAATCAAAAAGCTCAGAATTGCCGTAAGATAGTGTTGGCGTATCTGTATTATTGCTCAAATGTGAGCAAATATGACGTTTTTAAAATTGAATAATTTTAATATGAAATCAATACTTTTGAAAACCCTACTTAAGATTAGAAGTTCTGCGGATGAACCACTCACACTTTTACAAGAAAATAAAAAGTAATCAAATAATAATAACTACGTTCAATTTAGCTTATTCAGTTCACCCATTGTCTTTGGACTGTGGGGGAAACCGGAGCACCCGGAGGACACCCACGCAAACACTGGTAGAACAGGCAAACTCGACACAGAAACGCCAACTGACCCAGCCGGGACTCGAACGAGCGACATTCTCGCTGTGAGGCGATCGTGCTACTCACTGTGCCACTGTGCCGCCCTAGTTTAATATTCTTTTACTGAATTTCTATGGGACGTTCTGTAATAGGTTTGCTTTATGGCTGGTCATTTAGCTAGGGCTGTCCATTAATTAAAAAAATATATTGTGATTAATCACAACTTCATAGCACATTTTGTCTGTGTTAAATGTACTTAAAATTAATATAATTAATATAATAAAATGGGTGCATTTTTGAAGCTGAAACCAGCATCAAGCATTTGAACTGAAACATGGCTCTGTTTTATTGACTTTATTCCCTGTGTATGAGCGGGCACAGCCATTTGAATCTCTTTGGCTTGAGACTTCCCGTCTCATTCACTTCCATTCATTTTTTAGACATTAAAAACAGCTCGTTTTGTTGCTTGGTGTTGCAAACTGACTTTTTGTTTTTATATTATTCTATTTTGTCAGTGTAGTCTTGCAAATACTTGTTTGTAGAGCAGGTAGTTTGACTGTTTTCTGCTGTTTATTATTCCTAGTCATTTCTCCCATAGGCAACTGAATCAGAAGTTCTAAAACAGTCGTAAAGCACACTACTGCATTGAAGAATAAGGTCAATAGGGATGCACTGAAATGAAAATGATTATATAAATGCATAACCAAGGACTTGGCCATTGACCAAAAAACAAAGATGTTGCTTTTGGGTTTCTATTTTTCAGATGTATATTGCACATTTTCACCATGCCCTGAATTAAATGAATGGAGTATATACACACAGACTTTTAGTTTTTAGTCAGTGCATCAAGTGCTTCTGGTGACCATCGCTTCACGCCATTACAAAATCAGCAAGTTTAAGATCTGATTTCTTCAAAAAGCAATGATCCTTACAGCCTGATTGATATACGATATAAAGTGGGTCTTAAACCTGACAAGAAGCAATGCATTAAATTCCATTGTTCCCCATCATGTCTTTAAAATGTGGATTTATTTTATTCTACAATTTATTTTACCCTAGTATTTTTAATAGAGACTTTCAAATCGTGTTACGCTTAAACAAATAAATGAATGCTTAAGTCTATTTAACTGATTGATTTTTAATTACATTACAACATCAATTTCATACAGTTCCTTGTACAGCACTGAAAATAGTCGCATAAACCCTTCACCGGTACTATATCGTTGCTTGGAAAACACTAGCTGTGAATATAGCCCATTATAATATAATTCACCTATTAACACATTTTCCCTTAACTTCTTTTGGCGTGAGGGAGAAGAGTTATCTTCGTCAGCTGTACGATTTCCCATTAAGAGACATTTTAAACTTAATGGTGATAACTTTATTCACATTAACAATAAACTCAGATCAGTTTTTCATGTTGACATAACTATCAGACATCGTTAGTTTATGCATATTTTCCAAACCACAAAGTGAAACAGAAAACACACTGTGTTAATAGTGCGTTAATAAACTCAGTGTTAATTAATTTGCTTTAATGCAGTGTTGATCATCCACGATCCTGTAGGACCACTAACTCTGCATGTTTTAGATGTCTCCTTTATCTGTCACTCCCATTACAGGTCTCTGCTAATGAGCTGATGATCTGATTCAGGTGTATTTGGTTAAGGAGACATGGAAAGAGCTGGTGGTTCCCCAAGAACATGGTTGAGAAACACTGCTTTAATGCATTGATTTTGACAGCCCTACATTGTACTTTAATCATAGGTCATTCCAAAGGACTACAAGACGATGACGGCCCTGGCCAAAGCCATCTCTAAGAACGTACTGTTCGCCCACCTGGATGACAACGAGAGAAGGTAAACACATGTAATTTCAGCTCATTCCTTTGCCCCATCACATGAAGTGTTTCTTCTGCATCGGGTTGCGTTCGGCTCCAGCTTGTTTCTTGTTGTCAGCGCCCGGTCGGGGTGAGGCGTGTCAGAGGGGCTCATGGGTAGCCACTGTATTCGCTCTGTTGCTCTCGTCACCACGGCAACCAGCGTTGAAATAAAGCGAGCCATTGTGTCTGACAGCGGTGGAAAGTGTGTTTTAATGTGGGTGTGGGGAAAACAGTGTTGCTTGGATTGTTTCAATTTGAGTCTTTTTCGAGATGCCACAAATCCTAAACAACGACGAGAAGGAGGGGGAGAAAAAGAAAAGCCTCTCCCAGTCTGCAAGGAATTTCGCTCAGGTTGCTTCGTCTTTTGTGTACGGAATACAGTTTCACTGCTGAGGAGAATCCATTATCCGTACAGATCCACCATGAAGAGAACAAACTCTCAGCTTTCTGCTTTTAAAGCCTCTGTGAGAACACACCAAACCTGCCCAAAAAACATCCAGCTTGCGCTCAGCTGGAAATTCACCACACTTATTATCAGGCTGTGTTCGCCAGGCTGCAGATGCGGGCCATCGTGTCTTAAAGGGCTAGTTCACCCAAAAATGAACACTGTGTGATCATTTACTCATTTACTTGTTTAAAACTTTTATGAGTTTCTTTCTTCTATTGAACACAAATGAAGATATTTTGAAGAATGTTGTAAACCATTGACTTTTATAGCATTTGTTTTTCTATGGAAGACAATAGCTGTGTCTTATTTCTAGGCATGGGCCGGTATAAGATTCTGACGGTATGATAACCTTGAATAAAAATATCACGGTTTCACGGTATGACGGTATTGTGTTTACTGCTCTAAAATATATTCTTTTTGAATGTCTGGCTAAAAAACAAACCCTTTCCCCCCATGGACACAATATATTTTATTTTGAGAAACATTTAAAGTATTTTGGGGCGTGAATCGTTGACTTCTGCGGTCTTCATTAGTGTCAATAACACAGATGGATTTACATTTTACACCTAAAAAAAACTACAAAAAATGTAAATAAATAAACTTACGCATACCTTAGGAGCGGTATAGCAAAAAATGTTGGCGGTATGAAAACCTTGACTTTTACATACCACGGTATACCTTGAAAATATCCCATGCCTACTTATTTCAGAGGCTGCATCCTCCAAAGAATGCAGACTTCAACGGTGAGCCCTTCGAAGTCCACACAAGCCGAACCAAGCATTTTGAAATGAGATGATCTAGCCTACAGGACAGATCTCCTCACTAACCGTAACAGCTGCCGTTAATAAGCTGTAATAAAATTTATAATGACTTTTTTTTTCTCAAAGTGATTTTAAAATTTCTTTTAAGCTTCTATTTATTTTTTTTAACATGTGTTTAGACATCCAAGTCAAATAAACCCAATTCATACATTTAATCCAGAGTTTTCTTTTAAAAACACCCTGCCTAATGAATCTTGGGATGTTCGAGGCCGCAAAGGATCCACCAGTTGTGTGCTTCATATCTGGGAAATGATGGTTTTCAACTTTTTTCAAAATATCTGGTTTGTGTTTTTTTTTTTAAACCTGAGTATAAGTAAATAGCAAATTTTCAATTTTAGGTGAAATATCCCTTTAAACATCCCATGATGTGCTTTGAAATGTTTATTCGAAATTCAAGGTAAACTCAACTGAAACATTAAAACATTGTAAAACATTGTTAAAACATGCCCCTCCCCTTTATTAAAAGCAGCCAATAGTGTTTTGTTTTTATCACAGCTCGGCCAGTGGGAGTGATTGAGCTTAAACACATCAAATGAAAAGCAAGTAAGAAGCGTCTTGAAGGGGGTGGGGATTGTCAGATACTAGAGAGATTGGTCAGAAGATTTAATGAGAAACTGAAATATGATGCGACGTCTAAAGAATTGTTGATATATTAAAGTCCTGCTCACACTGTGAGATTTCAGCCATGTTTTTGTGATCTGAGACAAATTTGGGAAATCCTAAAAGATTCCTGAAGTTCTAGGCTAAAATCTAATCAGACTGAATGCCGCTTAATGCCCGATGTGATTAGATTTTTCCTCTGATGAAGTTCTGGCAGTATCAGACCATTTCAGGCAACAGCTGCAATGAGAACCAAGAACCAATAGGAGCGCTGAACCTGAAGATGCAATCACTGAGACAAATTAAATGATCGGGAAATGTCAATTTTATTTTTGAGACAAGCTGTGTGCACGCGCTACAGATTGTTTACGTTTGCTGTGAGGACTCATTTCAGAACGCGGGATAGTGAAACTCTCACAGATGGATGACATCAAATTCTGGGCCAGTTGTCTTCCGTGTTTGGCGCGTCTCCATTGTCATTTACATTATGACAGCAGAGATCTTACAGTGTGACATAGGAGCCGTGTTTGTGCAGTCTGACAAGCTACAATCGATTAGGATTATAGAAAATCATACAGTGTGAGCCGGGCTTTAGGCGGAAGTGAAAAACTGCAAGTTTTATATCTTGTAAATGTGAATTTTGTCACTGTTTTGGAACACCCTAGCTCAGGGGTAGGGAACCTATGTCTCGGGAGCCACATGTGGCTCTTTGACCAAAAATATGTGGCTCTCCAGCTGTCTCTATTCAATAATATTTTAAAGTTTTTTAAAATTAAAATCACTAGAAATTAGTTTCCTCTCGAAAATACAATTATAGTTAACTTTCATTGTATTTTTTTTAACAGCAAAATGAATAAGAACTCAGTTTGCAATAAAAGAATGTTTCAACCGATGCTCCTGTGGATTTACTTGAATCGCGACACCAATAAAGCACATGCAACAAATATTTCTATGGTAACCTTGCGCACGTATATATATTAAATATAAAAATAAAAATATTTATATTTATATTTATAATACAGGTTTGAACAAAACCTTTATTTATATCCGTGCACAACTCAAAAATAAACAAAAAATGAAGCATCACACATTGAGAAGGTCCATGAGTGAAGAAAGGACAATTTATAGATTTTTTTTGTTTTGTTTTGATTTGTTTTTACCATAACCACTTATGAATGTTATTTGAATTTACGTTTGTTGTTTGAATTTTATGTATATTTACACCCCAATGGCTCTTTAAAAAAATGCATTTGCCAAAAAAATCAGAAATGGCTCTTTGTTGAAAAAAGGTTCCAGACTCCTGCCCTACAGTAGCTTATAGATATCCTTAAAACTAACATACGGATACTGACATCTGAAAAATCATTATTTAAATTTGACAGGACCTTTAAGATTGACAAAACTGGCTGTTATAAATGCATTTATCAGATCTAAGGGCAGATTGAGCTGGTGAAGAGTGATTATCTGTGCACGATCCTCTTATGCTGTCGTGTTTTTCACTTCGTAATTCTGACTCAGATTTGTGCAGAACATTAATGTTGTCGCCATGGTTACGGTATCTTGGCTCCTAGCGACGCCCCCCCCCCCC
>CAIGQQ010006944.1:818271-832965 GCA_903798035.1 Danio albolineatus
TATATATTTGAAAGGTCTACAATTTTGAATTGTGTAGTTAAGTTGAGTTATTTTGTAATATTATATTGTATACTAGTACCGGGGTGGACCTCTTTTGCCTTCAGAACTGCCTTACTCCTTCATGGCATATATTTAACAAGGTACTGGAAATATTTCTCAGAAATTTTGCTCCATATTGATGATGGGATCACGCAGTTGCTGCAGATTTGTCGGCTGCACATCCATGATATGAATCTCCTGTTCCACCACATCCCAAAGGTGCTTTATTGGATTGAGATCTGGTGACTGTGGAGGCCATTTGAGTACAGTGAACTCATTGTCATGTTCAAGAAACCAGTCTGAGATTATTCACGCTTTATGACATGCGTTATCCTGCTGGAAGTAGCCATCAGATGATGTGTACACTGTGGTCATAAAGGGATGGACATGGTCAGCAACAATACTCTGGTAGGCTGTGACGTTGACACAATGCTCAATTGGGACTAATGGGACCAAAGTGTGCCAAGAAAATATCCCCCACACCATTACACCACCACCACCAGCCTGAACCGTTGATACTAGGAAGGATAGATCCATGTAGTAATGGGCGATATAAACGATATGCGATATAAACGCTACAAAATTGGCGATATTGCAAATAGCCAAGAACAAAATGTTTAAAATGCGTTACCTTAGGCTGCAGGTTTGAAATATGTTTTTATTTAAAGTTTAAAGTTTAGTTAAAGTTTTTTTGTTCTCTGCAACTTTGCGTTTAGGAACCAAGACTGTTTAGGAACCAATGAAAAGTGTTTCTTTCTAAAAGGCACTACATTTAGTTTATTTATCTGCAACATTGTGCTGTTTAATTACAGTTTTGCTTTTGCACAATAAATGTTCTCAAAACGGCATGCAACGTTTCTTTATTTCTTAAAAAAAAAAGCAGTTTGGCTTTCCTAAGGGTCTCTGTAACTGTTCTGAAATGGTTCTATAATAATTTATATATCGCAATATATATCTGTCACGATCAGAGGAAGGAGAGGGAGTCAAATGTAGAAAACAGTATATTTATTTACTGTGATATGGTTGACACAGGTAGAAGGCTCAGGTTAGAGGAAGGCATAGGGTTAGGGATCCAAACAGTGGATAGCAAGTATACAGTCACTTCCCTGAGTGGAGAACAATGATGGTTTGTAGAAGAGGAGCACAGGAGGGTACTCTGGATGAGGTGACGAGTAGGCTAGGTGGATCGTGTCCATATGTGATACTCGACGGTGTGTGTGCGGATGAAGGGAGCTTATAAATGAGTGTCCTGAGTGGTATCAGGTGTAGAGTCAATAATCAGGGGATTGTGCACGGCTGGAGGACGGTCTAGGTGATTGAGAGTGATCAGAGGGTGAGTGATGAGCTGGGGACGTGACAATATCGTTATTGCAAGAGGCTGCAATGTATATTGCAATATGGATTTTAGGCCATATCGCCCATCCCTAGATCCATGCTTTAATGTTGTTGATGCCAAATTCTGACCCTACCATCTGAATGTCTCAGCAGAAATCGAGACTCATCAGACCAAGCAACGTTTTTCCAGTCTTCTATTGTCCAATTTTGGTGAGCCTGTGGGAATTGTCTCAGTTACCTGTTCTTTACTGACAGGACTGGCACCCGGTGTGGTCTTCTGGTGCTGTAGCCCATCTGCCTCAATGTTTGATGTGTTGTGCATTCAGAGATGCTCTTCTGCAGACCTCGGTTGTAACGAGTGGTTATTTGAGTTACTGTTGCCTTTCTATCAGCTGGAACCAGTCTGGCCATTCTCCTCTGACCTCTGGCATCAACAAGGCATTTGCACCCACAGAACTGCAGCTCACTGGATGTTTTCTCTTTTTCAGACCATTCTCTGTAAACCCTAGAGATGGTTGTGCGTGAAAATCCCAGTAATCAGCTGTTTCTGAAATACTCAGACCAGGCCGTCTAGCACCAACAACTATTCCATGTTCAAAGTGACTTAAATCACCTTTCTTCCCCATTCTGATGCTCGGTTTGAACTGCAGCAGATCGTCTTGACCGTGTCTACATGCCTAAATGCACTGAGTTGCTCCCATGTGATTGGCTGAATAACGAGCATTTGGACAGGTGTACATAATAATAACTTGTCTGTTTAATAGATACAACAATCCACCACTGCTTTGCCGTCCAGCTCTCATTATGCTCATCTGGCTTTTCTAAAAGTGTTCAGTTCCTGCAGCTCCAGCATCTGCAGGCCTTCATTCCTCCTGTGAACAGTGCAAACAGCTTTTCCCATTAACACCGGACAAAAGAGAGGAGCTGTGTGTGCTGATCTTTCCTCCTCCAGCACATCTCTCTCTCTCTCTTTCTCTTCCTCAGCTGCAAACACAGAAACACAGCGCCAGCAGACAGTGCTTCCTGGCAAATGTCAGACACTGAGCTTTGCTTTTGACCGTTTTTATTGCCTGTGCGAGTGAATGTGGGTGAGACGCTCGACCTTGTGAACGTGAGAAACACAGAGGCTCTGTCCTGTCAACACTTTCCGGCTTTCCTTTGTTTTCCTGGTGTGCAAAAGGCATGATTCTCTTGAAGAAACGCCAGCTCATGCTTCATCTCAAAGCAATAAATAAAAAAGAAGACATCATGTTTTAAATCAGCAAAATTTAAGGCTGTGTTTTTAAGGTTTTTTTTTCATGCACCTGTCAGTTTTGAGATTTTGCACCTTTTGGCTTTTCATGAAAAAATTTTGGTTTTTTTTTTTCAGTCTAACGGAAAGAAGAATGTACATTTAAATGTTTCGGTCACACTTTACAAAAAGGTTTATTAGTTAATGTTAATTCATGTATTTACTAACACGAACAAACAATGAACAATACATGTACTACAGTATTTGTTCATGTTAGTAATGAAAATACAGCTGTTCATTGTTAGTTCATGTTAACTCGCGGTGCATTAACTAATGTTAACAGACATGGACTTGGATTTTAATAATGCATTAGTAATCAATCATGATTAATAAATGCTGTACAAGTGTTGTTCATGATTAGTTCATGTTAATAAATGCATTAACTAATGAACCTTATTGTAAAGTGTTACCGATGTTTCTTGTGTTTTACATTACCAATGTGTTTTTGAAATGCATATTAAAGGCTGCTTTCTTCTTCTGTATTTTCACCTGCATTGAGCCATAAATCTTTATCGGCATATAAAAAAAACATTTGCGTTTTTCTTAACAAAGTACCCAAAATTAATATGATGTTTCAACTTTTTTGTTATCTAAATTTAAACATGATGTTTTAAGTCAGATTAATGGATGTAAGTTGAAATGGCCTGTATTTGATTCAACTTAAACGTTTAAGACAGCAAACAAATTTTATTGTATCTCTTTTTTTAAAACGTTTTTTTTTTTAAACAACTAATACATTTTGAAAACAAGTGTCTGGGTATTCGCGGTATTTTCTTGTTAATATATAGATTAACAAGATATTTGCATAATCCTCTATAAACCTTTGATTGTAATATATCTACTACCTAAAGTCGCGTTGGCTATCCAAGTTTTAGGAACAACAAATAACAACTTGACTTCTAGTTGATCGTTTGGTATCAGAAGTGGCTTTTATGAAAGGCAAAGGCCTCTAGATTATAAAATATGACCATGTCTTGATTTTTAATTATTTCATTAGGACAGTAAGGTCACTTAACAGAAATAATGTACAGTATAGAATATAAAGTCATGGTGCAGTGGAAAAAGAATTAATATTGTGTATGACTCCCATTAGCTTGGAGTACTGCATCCATACATCTATGTAATGACTCAAATAACTTACTAGTAAAGTGATCTGGAATGGAAAGCGTTCTTGGGTTCATCTTCAATGCCTCCTTCTTCATCTTACTCCAAACATGCTCAATAATGTTCATGTCTGGTGACTGGGCTGGCCAATCCTGAACCACCTTGACCTTCTTTGCATTCAGGAACTTTGATGTGAAGGCTGAAGTATAGGAAATATTCAATAAAAAACATATAATACTAAAAATATGTTTACCATTCTTAATGTAATTGATCAACTGGGTATATTTGATGCTTATTTTTTATTTTTATCCACAGTTCAGGTACAGTAGTTCTCTCAAACATTTGCATTTTAAAGGAAAAGAAAGACATATTTCGATAAATGTTCCATAAATATTAGTTAACAACAATCATTGACTTTCATAAGACATAAAATACAGGGAGGTCAATGGCTGTTGAACAGTTTGGTGAACTACACCATTATAATTATAACATAACATAACATAACATAAAATAAAATAATGTACTGTTTTTACAACATACACTGTTGTTTTTATTTTTCTAACAGTGTATGTAGAAAAATCTCTTCAAACTTGGCTCACCAAGATATTTTCATCAGTGCATGTGTAACACTTGCTGGAGTCCTTTGGATAAATGATTTATTGAGCCTTTTTGACATAATTTCGTAGTCTGTTACTTTTTAACTTGATAATGCGTGCCAAATATGTAAGTGCACAGGCGGTTAGTTTTGATCAAATTTTTCCATTTTGCAATATCTTACTGATCTAGAAGGAAATCACATTGCTCAGATGTTAGGAGAAATCCCTCAGGAGAAATGCAATCGACAAAACAAAGTACCGTTCAAAAGTTTTGGTTTGGTAAGATTTATTTATTTATATTTTGAAATAGGCTGTTAATGTTCACAAAGACTGCATTTATTTATTTTTATTATTTATTTATACAGTAAAAATAGTAATAGTGTGATATATTATTGCTAGTTATTATATGCCATTTATTCCTTTGAAACTAAGTTGGACATTTCAGCATTATTGCTTTTCATATGATCCCTCAGAGATCATTTTTATGTGTAAATAATTGATGTATTGAATTAGTAATTTTCCTATTAGCAAGTTTGAAAACAGTACTTATGCTTAATGTTTAACATGAAAACACTTTCAGTTTTATTCTTTATTTTTGTATGAATAGAAATATTGATGGAACAGCAGTTTTGAAAACAGAAACCCAATTAAGTTCAATTAACTTATTCGGCCCTTGCCGAATAAAGATAATTGGATCATTTTGTACACTTGGTATTACATTTTTTACCTTATTTTTGGGGAAATGCAAAATACGTTGCTTTGGGTACATTTTATTGCATGTTTCAGATGACAGATCCACTAGAGGGCGCTGTCAACATTTGTGTGAATCTGAAATATGTTACTTAGGGTATGTTTTGTTGTACATTTCATTACACGTCCTTATTGTACACGTCCACGAGAAGGCAGAGCCCAACCACTAGTGTTTTCAAGAGCAAACATAAGAAAAAAGTGCACTGCGACCACATAGACATTAATTTTACATGTACTTTTATCTCTTTTTGTGGAAGCGTGCTTCACAGAACTCGGAAACCGAGCCCATTGCAGCACAGGTTTAACACCACAAACTAACCGTGTTATAAAAATTGTCTGTATGGAGATAGATAAGTGAGGCAAGTGTGTTCAATTACAAACCATAGTCACCATTAAGTTGTTTTGTGATACAGTGGTCCCTTGCTATTCATAAGAGTTATGTTTTAAAAATAACCCACAATAGAAAAAATCTGAAAGTAGTCAGCTTAATTTTTTACAATTATTATAGATGTTTTAAGGCTGTAAAACCCCTTACTACACACTTTATACACTTTTTAAAGGCATTAACATTCTTCTTGCAGTCACTGATCCACAACGATAAAGCAGACTCCATCCTTACCATGGTCTTGTTCGTAAGGATAGATATTGCTTCTGTCGTTCTTATGTTACTTGCATACTTCTTTATGTAACGAACCAAAGATTCATTTATTCCGTAATGGCACCCACAACCGCGTAACTTCTACCTTTAGCATGTTCAGATGTCCAACTTTTTGCGCGAGGGTTAGCATTTTCCTCTGCCTTCAAAGGCATCTGCAGTAGCACCCAGATGTTGCAGAACGTTTCGTCAACATTATGTGGTTTGTTGGGGAGAAAACCTGCAAACTTACAGCTTTTCGAGTCACACTGCTCGAAAGATTTATTCAAATTTAGCAAGCTGAATGCATTCTATACTGTACAGGAGACACTGCATGGAGGAGATGGTCTACAGCCAATCAGGATACAGAATACAATGTGCTTTAATAATAATAATAGTTTAAAAAAACATGTCTAATTGCACTAAAAAAATCTGCGAAACTAAAAGGCTGCGAAAGGTGAACCACATTATAGAGCAGGGGTAGGGAATAGGCATGGGATGATAATCATTTTCGAGGTATAACGTGGTTTTGAAAGGTCAAGGTTTTCATACCACCAAAATTTTGTGCTATACCGTTCCTAAGATATGTGTAAGACTTTTTATTTACATTTTTTTTTGTAAAGAATTCTGTGTTTTTGAAACAAATGAAGACAGCAGAAGTCAAAACTGTTACTAGATAAAACTGTTACTAGAAATCAGTTTTTCTGTTGAAAATGCAATTACAATTCCCTTTATATTGTATTTTCTACAACAAAATTAATAAGAACTCAGTTTACAATAAAAGGACGTTTCAACCAATGCGCATATGTGGCACTGTGGTTTAACTTGAATTGCGACACCAATAAAGGGCAAGTTACATTTCTTCACGTAAATTCAAACAACACTCATGTGTGGTAATGGCAAAAACAAACAAAAAAAATTCTGTAAATTTTCCTTTCACACATTGTGATGCATCATATTTGTTTATTTTTGAGTTGTGCATGGACATAAATAAGTGTTTTGTTTATAAATAAATAGGTTTTGTTATACACACACCTCAAATGGCTTTTTGTTTTTAAAAAATGCATTTGATAAAAAAAATCTGAAATGGCTCTTTGCTGAAAAAAGCTTCACGACCCCTGTTATAGTTAGAGAGCACTGTTTTTATTTGGTGTTTCGCAAAGACCTACATGAAAATAATCCTTCATACTAAAATCCATTGATAATATGACCCTATAAATATCATTAATGTGAAAAGGAGCAAAAGTTGTTGACGTCATACTGCCCCCTAGTGTTCTTTTTAACCAACAAACTGCAGTCAAATGTATGGTTTCGGGGTTTCACAGAAAAGCAAGTATTTGTATTGATCATGCACTGGAAGCTATTCAAAATTAAGTGTTTATCACACCAAGTACACCTGCAGAAGTGTTCAGAAAGAATGGCCTCAAGCAAAACCAGGAGATTAATTTGAGCTCACGTTAATACTATGTTGAAACGTGCCATTGTGTTGGAAGATAATAGTTCATATTGTTGTTTAACTGCATATCTGTGTGCAGTTTCAACTGTAGAAATGATACTTTCTCCTCATGAGATCAATCAAGAGACTCTATAAAATCTCCGTTTGCTCTCCTAATCTCATTGTTATCATTGTGTTTTTTTTTCCTTTTGTGCGGTGCAGCTCAACAGTGGATTCCGCTGTCCTGAACTGACAATTATTACCATTGTTTCTCCTTCCCTCCATCTGAGCCTGTCTCTCTTTTCCTCTTGTTGTTCTGCCGTCTTTCCTCCCTCCCAAACATTCCTGCATTCTTTCTTTTTCCTGCCGTAAAGCCCGCTGTCTCCTTCAGCTGGCTTTCCTCAACGTGTGAGGTGTTTTTCTGGGTGTGTGTGTTGTGTGTAGGATGAGGTCGTTTGTTTCCTGGAACTCCATTAAACCTTGTTGTGAGGGTGTTACTTTAATGCTGATGCTTGCCTCATGCAAACTTGACTAAAGTGCTCCTAATGGGCTTTTTTTTTCCCGGCTTTGCAATGCATAAAGTAGCTGTTTGTGACTGTAAAAGGTCTGCAAAGTTTCAAAGATGTAAGTGCACATAAATGGGATTTTGTCTCTTAAAGCTTTGGATCGAATCTTACATCCTGGACGAACATCCTTGTTTGTTAGACATTTGCATTATGGCAGTCTGATCCTCAAACTCTCTAGTTGTATCTGAGGCCTGGAAGAGTTTGCATTGTGTTAGAGGTTAAATAAATACCAAAATAAAAATTCATGCCTGTTACGATCTTTTTAGGACTGGGGATATGACCGCAACAGAAAATAAATGGTTGGAGATGGGTGATGTAAAGCGGCTGGGAAGAGAGAGAGAGAACTCATCTCCTCAAACAGAATGGCTGGAAAATTAACACAACTAGAGAGAGGTTTATTTACATATCAAAATATAATGAAGAAAACAGAGTATTGATTCAGAAGGGGACAAGGCCAAAACAGCAAACAAAAATCAAGCTAACTCCTAATATTATATCTTACTAAGCTGAAATAAAAAGAGAAACAAAAATACAATCAACAAACTTAACTCCCTTTACTAACATAAAAAGGAGAATACTGATTCAAAATGAAATGGCACCCACCTTACTACTTAACCCTCAAAATAAACAAACAAATCAACCAGACTCTCTTCTCTTTTGGCCCGTTTCCACTGAGTGGTACAGTACGGTATGGTATGGGTCGGTACGGGTCACCTTTATCAGGCTTGCGTTTACACTGCTAAAGGGTACTCTTTTGGTGGCCGTGGTGTTTGACAGAAAGTTTCAGTTGACGTCATTCTCACTCAAGGAAATGTCTACAGTAAAGCTTTATGGGTCGTTCACAAATCATACGAGAAGCACTTCTCATAAAAACAGAGGCTTTATTATAAATACTGTAAATTATATTAAATATATTAAAATATTATAAATAGTACATAAACACTGGTGTATAAATGTTCATTACTGACCTTTCTATGAACATGATCTGATTATAACTAGATCAATGATGCGAAAAAGCCTACTGTCCGCGATTATATCAAATAAATAAATAAATAAATGCAGCATATATGAACACATACAGCCCCTTACAGTCTCCGATATGTTATCAAGTACAGAAAAACTACACACAGCAGACATTTAGTCCTTATTTAGGTTCAAAAACAACACGAAATATAGCCCCCAGTCAGTGCAAACCTCTCATCTGTGTCTGTAATCTTCACCAGCACATGTAGCCTCTCGTTAGAGAGTAGTTTAGTCATTTCGAGTTCATAATAGTCCAGGTTAGTCCAGCAGTTTCTTCATGTTGAAATATTTCAGATATAGATGTGCATGCGGGTGCAAGTGAGAAAGTGAAACCACTCACGCTTTAGACGGGCTCGTAAAAACTACCGGGCACAGGGGAGATTCTGCTCTTCTTCTCAGCTTTGTGGCTGTTCATCAAGACGACGACAAGGTTTGTTTGAGCTCGGGTCGACCATGGCTCGTTATTATATGTTTATATTATTTTGGTGTATTGTCTCTCGGCTGTGTATTAAACATGGCGGGTCCTTTGCTTTCCTTGTTGCGCGAGCAAATGACGTATCTCTGTAAACCAATAGCGTTCAGCTGCGCGTCTAGCTCCGCCTTTTGGTACTCTTGGTGGCCTTTGCAAAGGGTGACCAAAAAGTGGTACGGTTCGGTTCGGTACGCTTTTAGACAGTGAAAACGGCCTTAAAAGCAAACCGTACCACTCAGTGGAAACGGGCCATTTGGGTGAATTATTAGATGTTAACAAGAAGTTCACTAAAAATAGAAGTCTGACTTCAATAGCTTTAGCACACAGTAGCTAAATCAAATCTTTAAAGATCTAGCCAACAACAGATCTGTATGGGGAGAAGAGCTGAGCCGCTGCACTGTCCAGCCACCACCAACACTGGTTTGAAGTGCAGCGATTAAACACTCTCTCCTCTCCCAACAGCCAATCACTGGAAAGATCCAATGATCACTGCCAGGTTACCTGCAGGGAGAGAGAGAGAAAAACACACACAGAGAGAGGAAAAACACAAATCACTTTGTGCACAAAAAAAATGCGTCTCAGGAAGTAACAATGCCCAAAACTAACAATATTTGATTCACGTGGCCAAAAACTAAAACTTTTTTTATATTAATTATTTAGCTGACACTTTGTCACATATTATGTTATTTCCAAACCATTAACTAACACCACTAGCTTAATAAACTCCCAATTAGCTGCTTATTAATAGTTAGTATAAGGTAGAAGTTTGGTTTAAGATTTGGCTCTTTGGCGTCTGATTTTATGTATTTATTTGTTTTGAATCAGTACATCACACTTAAAACAGTTCTTCAAACCAAATACATTCATGATCAACACTACATCTACACTTACAATGATAAATGTATTTAGCCAGTTCGAAATGGAGTGGGATGAAGCACAAGCTTAGACATGTAGAGTAAACAGTGTAAAGACTGGCATAAATATTAAGACTTAGCTACTACAGCATGAGTGGGAAACAAATATCTATCTGTATTATGGTGAGTTTTATCAATAATTATCAATTCGCGCGAATCACTCTAGTTTGAAAATCTGAAGTTCAGCGGACATTCGCGCCGCGTTAACCAATCAGGAGCTTGCTCTTGTGGGGGTGTGATTATGACGTAGCGCCTGTTGTTGGAAGGGAAAATCCTCCTGCCGACACCGACAACAGTTCATCAAACTGGGCTTGGCTCAGTCAGAGGCACCGCTGAAAGCCTCCATCATCCAGGTTCAGTTTCTGGAGGAGTTTATGAGCTCACAAAGCTGGGTGCACCTCTGAAATAATCTAGTGGACTCAGGCCCCGTTTACACTAGTGCGTTTTCATTTTAAAACGCATAAGTTTTGCTACGGTTACGCCATCCTTCCACACTACGCCGGAGTTTTCGAGCCGCGAAAACGGAGCGTTTTAAAAACGCTGGAGAGTCTGTTTTCATTCTAAAACGCTGCTGCTGCGTCTACGTGATTGGGGCTTTGGGTCATTGCGTAACCTTCCTTCATTCGTCAAGGGCACATGACTATAACGTCACTGGAAAACAGCAATACCAGCCTTCACTGTAAACACTGTATTTTCGATAGCCATGGATGTTTTATATTCATTTGTTACTTTAAGTAACAACTCAACCTCGTCGTCTGTCCTCAAAAAGACCTCTCTTGCTTTCTTTGCCATCGCATTCATCGTTCAACTAGCGTTTGTTGACTAACAATAACCAAATGCCGAGCGAGACGCATGCTTCCTGTTTATACTTGAACGCGCATGCCCAGAGTGCGCGAATGGTCACGTGATATACGTTTTTGGTGGCGTAATGTGGACGGAGATCTGTTGAGAGACGCTTAGGTAAAACGCTAGTGTGGACGTGGATCGTTTTCATGCTAAAACGCCGTTTTAAAACTAAAACGCACTAGTGTAAATGGGGCCTTAGATACAGCTCCAAATGAATCGAAGCTGTTTTTCAGCCTTCATAAAGCACATAAACACAGTTGTTCTCTCTATAAAACCCCTGTTAGCCATTTAGCAATAAAGCTACAGTCACCAAACCATAGACAGAAGCCCTGGCCATCACGCGAATCTGCATCTGTTCTCAAGTCAATTTGACGCCCGAATGAAGCGGATTTGTACGCGCGAATGAAACGAGTAAACTCAAATGTTCACGCGTCTATTTACGCGCGAATAGCGCGATTTCTCCGCGCTTACCACGTCTGGTGTGAAAACAGCATAATGGTTTTGATTTCCATTTCCATTTCATCATTTAGCAGATGCTTTAGTCCATAGTGACTTACAATTGAATGATGAAACTGAACTGATGAATGTAAAAACAATGCAGATCATGCGGTGGGAATTTGAATGTTACCAAACTATCAAAATATGTGGGAAATCTGCGGCACTTAAAAAAAAAAAACCTGCTTGATTTGGTGTCATATTCAGTGTTCATGGAATAACTAGTGACCTTCTTAATGTGAGGCAACCATGCTAACCACTTAGCCGCCATACTGCCCCTGAATAAATGCCAGTATGTAATAAATAAGAACTACAGTATTTAAAAAAAGCACTGGTATTGAGCCTGGTGTTCATTCAGCTTTTACTCAGCATGGTAATGTCAAACAGCATGGGTGTCGATGAATCCATCTATCACTGAAGACAGACAGACGTATAGACTAGACACACAGACTGCATACTCTGAGCTCAGACAGACAGATGGATCCCAAAGGAAAAAGCGCATCCAAAACAGCTGCAATCTTACACATAAAAACAAGGAGCTCGTGGCCAATTAAATGCGGGTTTTCCCTGCCTCATAGCAACCCTGTGCAGTGTGTGGATAAACAGATCTGCACGTCTGCACCTCATGATTGATAAGAGCTGTGTGTGTGTGTGCTGTTTTATATATGTTTATGTTAGAGGGTGTGCTTTTCTCCAGCCTGCAGTGATACTCGTACAGTGAGATCAGTTGTAAATGACGCTTTATCAGTCTGACTTTGTCCCTTCCTCGCTGTTACAGATGGCGTTGCTTGTGAAACAAGGTCAGCGCTTTGTAAACACGTTCACACTTTGAGTTTCGTCTCAGAGCATTGTGGAGTTGCTTCTGTGTGGGTGTAACCTTGCTAATTTTGAGGATTGAGAGTGAATTATAAATGCATTAAAAATGTAATGTAAGAAAGACAAAATTCAGCTGCATCTTCAGTTGAAAAACTGTCGTATAAATGTTTTTAAAACCTCTACAGGAATGCATAAATTTGATCAGAAGTGAGAATTAAAAATGTTATAATGTTATAAATGTATACAATGCGTACAATGTTACAACCTTATTCCCAAATGGGTTAAATTGATTTGTTTCCCCAACATTCTACACACAATACCCCATAATGACTATGTGTAAAAAGGTTTTTTGAAATGGTTGCATATTTATTATGTTCACTATGTGCTATAACATGTAAAATGGAATCATAAAAGGAACATTCAAAAGCAACTCATGTAAATGCCTTAATAATATTATTGTCTTAATTAGATTAATGCATTAGATTAGTCCCACTTTCATGCACTAAACATTTCCACAATGATGACATGTTATCATGCGGCTGTGACTGTGAGTTCCTCTATGATGTCAGTGCCTTCATCACTGCTAATAGAATAAATTCTATATGGAATCAGCCAGTCAGACTGACCACACGGATAACCGTCCACTTCTGTTCCCTTTCTAGTCCATCAGTGCATCTATATCTACATCTAGTGCTAATACTGGCAATATATTTTGAGCAGATGAAACCCTCAGAGACTTGTCTGTAAATATCTGTCCTTATTCATCAACACAGTTAGTGTGTCTCAGGCATCTCAGGATTGACTCTGCTTTACACGTCTTGTAAAAGCACACAGGTGTGTGTGATTTCTGTTTTTAACACAGAACGTGTAACAGCTTCCACTCACACATGAAACGCAAACAAACACTCATCACATCCTTTAAAGCAGAAGGTTCTCTGATGTGACTTCACTGATGATTAAGTAAAAGTTACACCACCATCGCTTGCTCATTCTAGTTCTGTTTCAAACCTGCACTATGCGTAACGGAGGCCAGCTAGTGAAGTATGCAGGAAAAACCTTTAAAGGGGACATCCAGAATGTATTTTTAAGGCTTGGTTGTGTTTATGGGGAGCAAAGCAATGTGTTCTGATGCTTCACTTGTAAAGAATCACGTTAGTTTTTCATATATCTTTGACTATATACAGCTACTCAGCTAACATGAAAACGAGTAAACGCTAGAATGGATATGCGGCCGGCCGGAAGTGCGATATGCACATTAATATAGGAGCATTTTTTTAATGACACTGTATTACAATTATTAATATTTTACAGTACTGTGATGGTTGGGTTTAGGGTTGGGGTAAGGGATAGGCGTTAAAAAATACAATTTATTGGGCAATTTGATAGATAAAATAAATAATACTCGGTACAACTGCTGTTTTAGGTTACTGTGACGGTTGGGTTTTGGATTGGGGTAGAGGTAGATGATAATAAAATACAATGAATGGGAAATTTAATAAATAATATAAATAATTCCCGTTAACTTCCAGCTACAAACGTATCCGTTTTAGTGGGATATTGCTAGAACGTACGGTAGCTCCCATTTTCAGTTACCTTCCTTACTGGTGTGCACCACTGACGGAAACAGACGGGGGAGGGGGTATGTTGGTATGGGGTATTATTTTTGTTTATATATTGTGACCTATTTTATTTGAGTTTTTATTTTCCTTCTGTAATTCTAAACTAAGGATTTTTCTGTCAACTTAGATTATGGTTTACATATTTATACTTAAACTCTGTGTATTGTGTAAGTAGATCAAGGAAAAAAAATGTGTACTCAATAATTATCGAGGAAAATATCTTGTTCTTATTCTGTTTGTATCAGTAAAATGTGGAGAATCTTTATATATTGGCAAATATTCTGCAATTGTACATATTCTCCCAATAATTAAAAAAAAGTATCCGTTTTAGCAACTACCATAAAAACGAATGTCATATTTCCTAGTTCCTCTGAATGCCTGCCCTCAAGAGGCTCTGATTGGTCAGCTAACATAATGTGCTGTGATTCACGTATTGGCTCCATGTCACCAGGAAGCATCTCTGCTATAACATTGCAGTGCATCTGGCCATGCTCCTTTGCTGCACAGGGTGTATGCTCGTAGCTGTAGGGTTATGACCTTATCGTTAACCTGGATGTATTTTTTGTCTCCCTTTGCATTGAACTTACATTGCATTGCGTATTACATTCAGAGATGTTGTTTATGTTCACACTTCTACGTTACACATCAACTAAAGTTTAACCTATGATATTGTAGTGGGCCACCCCTTTAAAATATATATATTTTATTATATATTAATATAAATAGTTAAAAACAGAGTATTTAATCTTTTATATATAT
>CAIGQQ010006944.1:833365-851532 GCA_903798035.1 Danio albolineatus
ATATGTATATTTTGCTAGTGCTTTTGATGTGTATAATGAATACCTGTTAACATTGGGACCCCCACACACGCACACAACAAAAAAAATTGTTCAGAAAATTAAAGTTAATAAAGAAATATAATTATCAAATCTCATTAACCCCTTTCTTCACTGTATAACTGACACATTCTGATTAAAGAGCAACGAATGAATATCAATTATTATGATTTTTCGTTTGATTACATTAAATAACAGAGGTGTCACTTTAAAATACATTATAATAATGTTATAATGAAAGCATTCGATTGCTTTCCTAACTTTTTTATGCTCATTTAGGACAAATTAGTTGTGTTTGGAACTGTAAAATACGGGAGAATCTCTGGAAAAAGGGGAGGGTTGAGAGGTATGATAATGGTATGCTATTTGCTCTATTACTCTGTGTACTATACCCACTAGTAACCTGAGTTACGTATGGGTCAAAAAAGTTGAGAGATTTAAATAAGTCTGAACCATTTTTTAACCATGTTTTCTTATTGAATCTATTATCAAATTTAAGATAATTTCCCAGAGATGGGGTTGCGGCTGGAAGGGCATCCGCTGCGTAAAAAATATGCTGGATAAGTTGGCGGTTCATTCCGCTGTGGCGACCCCGGATTAATAAAGGGAATAAGCCGACAAGAAAATGAATGAATGAATTTAAGATAAGTTCTTTGACTCAATGCTGTTCAGTGTCACATAAACCCTTAGAATCATTATGATACAATGTTTGATGTTTTATTATGATCATTTATTATTGGTACTCTATAATTGCTATTGATTCTTATAATAAGCAATGTTGAATTTTCCTTTCTTGCTGTAATATTACTTCCCAATTTTACAGCAGAATGAGCTTCTTCTACAAACATTAAAACCATCTTACTGATCCCCAAATGCTATAGTGTATGACGTAGTTTCTGTCCTCAACATGAAAAGTTAATGGTATCCACGTCACTCTTTTCCTCAGTAGCTCTACAGCATGCAGTTTAATCTTGATATCATTGACTGCTTTTACTGTCTGACTGCTGAAGTGTTTGTTCCTTTGCTTTCAGCTGTGATGTTTGCGAGTTTAAGGCAGGCTCAGGCTTGCGTGGACAAATAAAACAGACCTAATGCTGGAGCTTTTAACACTTTCCCTTTGAAAGCGGGAGAGTCAATTAAAGCGGAGCAGAAGAGGTGATGATTTAGGAGCCTCATTAGATTTTGCGGTCGCGCATTCTCACATGAAAACAGTCATTTACAGACCACTGTGCAGACGCTTGGTGACATATGCATCTCATGTTTTGTTCTGCTTTGTTATAAAATATATATTAAAAAAATCCCCTTAAATGCCCTTAACTGGGATTGGTAGGTTTAGTAAGTTCTGTCTGTTTACGCCATTGCAAGTGATGACGCCAAATGCAGGTTTGAACAGTGTCAAAGTCTATAGAATGAACAAGATATGCCTCTCGTACAGTTTTAAATGGGGAAAAATGTAATGGTAGATATGAATGGACTAGTAAAGGAAGCCCCGCCTTCTAGTAAAACTACATTTGAAGACAAATGTTCCCTGGTTTTGTAATCTGTATGAAACAAATATTTTTCTAATCTGAATTCCTGCCTCCACAAATCAAACACATATCACATGACAGCAACCAATTGAATGGCAACAAATTTGTTAACAAAGAGGTCGCTGTCATTTTGGAGAAGATTTGGCCTCAAGAATAATTTGTGACTTACTTCAGAACTTTAGCGCGAATAGACATGACATTATTCAGAGAATAATACTGTGTAATATGTATCTTACATATTGATTGATTTTTTTTTTTGTGGTGGTTTCATAGTTTGAAAGTATGAAATTTGATCTTGTATGATTTTTTAAAGAAGGTGTGCCCCCAAACCTCACCCCTAACCCCACCCCTTATTTGGGAATAAGGATATCAAACTAAAATGTACGAATGAGATTGTACAAATGAATACGAATTAGCCACTAAAAAGTTACGAATTGCCATGAGATTGCATTAGACATACTCTACCTGCCAGTTGTTTCAACCAGTGTTAAAAAGTAGAAATTTCAAGCTTTATGAATGTATATTTTTCATGTCTGTGAAGAAGCCAGTATCTATTTGTTGAACGCAGAGGGTTCATACCAATGAAACTGCAGAAACTGTCATAAAATCACACATCTGAACCAAGCCCATCCCATAGAGAATTGTCAGTCTATAGTGATCAGTAATTGGCACAAGAAGGCAGAGGGCTTCATTTGTTAGAGTGCCATATTCATTCATTCATTCATTTTCCTTCAGCTTAGCCCATTAGAGTACCATATTGAAAGTTGATATTTTTCCTCATTCAAAACTATGAGCAAAATTGTATTTTGGAATTTTTTTTATACAAATCACTTCAGAAAATATACCAGCCTGCAAAAGGGGCCTCTGTCTTTTTCTGCATTGTTTGACCAGATTAATTGAAATGTTTATGTTGTACATCACAAATAGTCTATTTATTCTGCTTACCAAGGCCACATTATTGAATTAAAAACACATGGATAAATGTTTCCATGTCAATATATATATTACAATAGAATTTAAAAGTTCTCCATGTATTTATAGCTATCTGGTGAGGATATTGACCTGGACAGACTGTAGTGCATATATTTAGTTTATTATAATTTTTAAACCTTGTCAAGTTTCTAAAGAAATTTTATTTTTTACATCTATACAACCAGAGATTGCTTGTTTTGACATATTTAAAATAAGTGGCTTTAGAAGCCCTGTATAAGTTTGAAATTTCAAACAGATTAAAGAATCCTTAAAGTGCTTTGAAATATGCACTTTTTATTCGATGTTTGACGTAATCTCAACCAAAACACGAAGAGATGGTGGGACAGTGTATCTCCTCCACTTTAGAAAGAGCAGCCAATAGCATTTTGTTTTACCACCGCTCTGCCAGTGAGAGTGGTTGAGCTCAAGTTCATCAAATAAAAAGCAAAGAGAAGCATCTTGAAGGGGGTGGGGCATGTCAGATACTAGAGAGCATTTGATTGGTTATGATTTGATGAGAAACTGAAGTAAGGGGTGACATGAATAAATCCGTTGATCCATTTAGGAGGAAGTGACAAACTGCAAGCTTTGCATGTTTATATCAGTTTTATATCTTCTAAACATGAATTTTGGCATGGTTTTGGAGCACACTAGCTTATAGATATCTTAAAAACTAACAATATTTGATACTTACATCTAAAAAACTTCAATTGAATACTGTAGTATAGTAAATTGATGAACTCTAATAAATACTGTAACATTAACTGTGTAAACTGTGGTGCAGTGTGATGGTGTATAATTTAGGCCCTGTTTACACTAATACGTTTAGTTTTAAAATGCATAACTTTTGCTACGATTATGCCTTCCATCCACACTATCTCGGAGTCTTCGAACCCCAAAAACGGAGCGTTTTGGAAATGCTGAAGAGGTCGTTTTTGTTTTCAAGCGCTGTTGCTCCGTGTCAGTGTGGATGGGGGAAAATGGAGACATCTGAAAACGGAGGCAAGGCTGCAGACATTCGACTATCTGATTGGGGCTTTTTCTCAATATTAAGTACACAAAGTTCAGTCTTGCATCGTTTTCTTGTAAGTTCAGACTTTACAAGTTTTATATGAAAAAACAAACTCCCAAGGACAGCAATACTAACAATAAAAACTAATGATACTGAAAACTTCATTTGAATTTCATGAGACCTTCGAGAAGTTTTACATTTGACTTGGTAAACCCTGCAGAAACCCTAATAAAGTGTTCAATTCTTTTAGAAATAGGTAAATCTATTTCATTTTCGAAATAGAAAGGCCAAACTTTTGGACCAAACATTTACAGGAAGTGCAGAATTATTAGGCAATTTGTGTTTTTGAGGATTAATTTTATTATTGAACAACAACCAATGAACCCAAAAAACTCTGAATATTTTGGAAGTAGTTTTAAGTTAAATAAATATACAAATATATACCCATTTCAATTATTTATTTTCACCAGTGAAACCAATATAACATCTCAGCATTCACAAATATACATTTCTGACATTCAAAAACAAATCAGTGACCATTATAGCCACCTTTCTTTGCAAGGACAATCAAAAGCCTGCCATCCATAGATTCTGTCAGTGTTTTGATCTGTTCACCATCAACATTGCGTGCAGCAGCAACCACAGCCTCCCAGACACTGTTCAGAGAGGTGTACTGTTTTCCCTTCTTGTAAATCTCACATTTGATGATGGACCACAGGTTCTCTATGGGGTTCAGATCAGGTGAACAAGGAGGCCATGTCATTAGTTTTTCTTCTTTTAGACCCTTTCTTGCCAGCCACGCTGTGGAGTACTTGGACGCTGTGATGGAGCATTGTCCTGCATAAATAATCATGTTTTTCTTGAAGGATGCAGACTTCTTCCTGTACCACTGCTTGAAGGTGTCTTCCAGAAACTGGCAGTAGGACTGGGAGTTGAGCTTGACTCCATCCTCAACCCGAAAAGGCCCCACAAGCTCATCTTTGATGATACCAGCCCAAACCAGTACTCCACCTCAACCTTGCTGGCGTCTGAGTCGGACTGGAGCTCTCTGCCCTTTACCGATCCAGCCACGGGCCCATCCATCTGGCCCATCAAGACTCACTCTCATTTCATCAGTCCATAAAACCTTAGAAAAATCAGTCTTGAGATATTTCCTGGCCCAGTCTTGACGTTTCAGCTTGTGTGTCTTGTTCAGTGGTGGTCGTTTTTCAGCCTTTCTCACCTTTGCCATGTCTCTGAGTATTGCACACCTTGTGCTTGTGGGCACTCCAGTGATGTTGCAGCTCTGAAATATGGCAAAACTGGTGGCAAGTGGCATCTTGGCAGCTGCACGCTTGTCTTTTCTCAGTTCATGGGCAGTTATTTTGCGCCTTGGTTTTTCCACACGCTTCTTGCGACCCTGTTGACTATTTTGAATGAAACGCTTGATTGTTCGATGATCTCGCTTCAGAAGCTTGGCAGTTTTAAGAGTGCTGCATCCCTCTGCAAGATATCTCACTATTTTTGACCTTTCGGAGCCTGTCAAGTCCTTCTTTTGACCCATTTTGCCAAAGGAAAGGAAGTTGCCTAATAATTATGCACACCTGATATAGGGTGTTGATGTCATTACACCACACCCCTTCTCATTACAGAGATGCACATCACCTAATATGCTCAATTGGTAGTAGGCTTTCAAACCTATACAGCTTGGAGTAAGACAACATGCATAAAGAGGATGATGTGGTTAAAATACTCATTTGCCTAATAATTCTGCACTCCCTGTATAATATGCTGTATTGGTGGTACGTCATCAAAACAGCAGAAGTGCTCTCTCACAGCCAGCAGCTGATCAGCCGCTGATTCATTGACAGCGGTGTGAACGTCACTCACTCCGGCAGTTTGTGGCTTTTGGACGTGAACTGCGAATACTTTACTCAGGCTTTTCCCAGAAGTGTGTGCTCTGCTCATCCTTCACAGTGACTTCAACATCCACGCTGACACATATCATGTTCTCCAGTGTCTCCCGCCCCAAACCTGCGGTCAATCCCACCTCGCTCTAATCTCTCTCTAAAGCCCTCCATGTGTTTTATCACTTACATTTTTCTCTGTCTTACTCGAACTCACCAACTTTTCCTCCTCCCGCTCATTCATGGACAGGTTCAGACGAAAGCCCCGTTCTTCTCATGTTACTGTCTCTCTTGACTTTTTAATTCCCTACTCTAAAGACTGAGTCTGGTTTATGCCGGTTAGTTTTGCTTTAGTTCCTATATTGTATATCTGGTAGACAAGAGATGAAGATGCTTAACCAACACGGTCATCTAGATCATGCAAATTCCACACAGAAATGCCAACTTACACAACCGCTGTGAGGCGATTGTGCTACCAACTTTGCCACCATGAAAATTAAATTATAGGTTCTGACTGTCGATTTCGATTATCCTTTGATTAATTGCCCAGCTCTAATGGAATCCGTTGCATGTATACAGTACATAAGCAGTTTTTATTTTTCCATTGAACCTGAACCACCATTGGATATCTGAAAATGCATGCTAATTTCAGGTGGAAACAGGGCATATGAAATGCATTTATTCTGTTCATTTCATTTATTTCGTTCATTTCATTCATTCCATTCTTTTCGTTCATTCGTTCATTCTGTTCATTCATTCAATCATTTATTCATTAATTCATTCATTTGTTTCCTTCATTCATTCATTCATTCATTCATTCATTCATTCATTCATTCATTCGTTTTGTTAATTTCATTCATTCAATCATTTATTCATTAATTCATTCATTTGTTTCCTTCGTTCATTCATTCATTCATTAATTCATTCATTCATTCATTTATTCATTCATTCATTCGTTTGTTTTGTTCATTTCATTAATTCATTCATTTATTCATTTGTTTCGTTCATTTCATTCATTCAGTTAGTTTGATTAATTTCATTCATTCATTCATTCATTCATTGATTCATTCATTAATTCATTTGTTTCGTTCATTCATTTATTCATTCATTCATTCATTCATTCATTTGTTTCGTTCATTCATTCATTCATTCACTTATTCATTCATTTGTTTTGTTCATTTCATTCATTCATTCATTTATTTATTCATTAATTCATTTGTTTCATTCATTCATTTATTCATTCATTTGTTTCGTTCGCTCATTCATTCATTCATTCATTTATTTATTCATTTGTTTTGTTAATTTCATTAATTCAGTTCGTTTCATTAATTTCATTCATTCATTCATTCATTCATTTATTCATTAATTAATTCATTCGTTTCGTTCATTCATTCATTCATTCATTCATTCATTCATTCATTCATTCATTTGTTTTGCACATTTCATTCATTCATTCATTCATTTATTCATTGTTTCGTTCATTTCATTCATTCAGTTCGTTTCATTCATTCATTTATTCATTAATTAATTCATTTGTTTTGTTCATTCCTTCATTCATTCATTTATTCATTCATTCCTCCGTTTTGTTCATTTCATCCGTCCATCCATCCATCCATCCATCCATCCATCCATCCATCCATCCATCCATCCATCCATCCATCCATCCATCCATCCATCCATCCATCCATCCATCCATCCATCCATCCGTCCATCTATCCATCCATCTATTCATCCGTTTTTATTTATTACTCATCTCTTAAATTGTGTCATTGTTTTACATAACATTTATTCCAAGTTCAACATTTTGTAACATTATAAATAAAACTTTGTCTTTGTTGCCAGTTTTGATAAATGTTGCACCTCCTTAATTAATGAATAATTTAAAAAAAGGTTAAACGATTAATCGTGAATAATTGCATCCAAATATGCAACATTTGTAGGTACAAAGACACACACGTGTATGTGTGTTCGCATGAATATGTATGTGTGTACTCTGTATATTATTATGTGTAAAGTAAAAATCTATGCGCTTAATCAGGATTCATTGTTTAACAGTGCTAAACTTAAATCATAACGACCCCAAACTGAACCAGAAGTTTAGAGCCAATGAGGCTGATGTCATTGCAAACAGCAGTATAGTTTTTCTCCAACACTTTTAACACTGAGCGTAAGAGCGCTCATCACCAGCCACCTTCTCAATGCCTTTCCCCTCGCTTTACCTCAACACTTTCCTCTGATCTTCCCTCCTTCTGACATCATTCTCCGTGACATCACACTCACTGAGCTTAACCACCATGTTTCTTTAAGGGCTGTTTTAACCACTTCATCTCGCTGAAATACCCGCGGTTCAGACCCCCAGAGAGCCATCATCTTCAGCTCGCAGCGAAGCGGTGCGTCTGGTAATGCCGCAGAGTTCGAGCCGGGGGAATCCCCACCGCCAGACAACTGATGAGAGCGCTTTAAATAAACATCCTTTACACTCAGTAAACTCCTGAAAGACTGAAGACCACCTACCAGATGCTCCATTATTCGCTTCCAAGGCTGGAATATGAGCTTCAATGCCTCTAATCATTGCATTACTGCTTCCTCTGAAGTATAATGCTTGCAATTACTTTTATATTCATGAAAATACGACTCAAAGGAACGCGTTTTAGCAGCCGTTCCTACATGTTTTGTTTGGTCTTGCTTTGCTATGGCCACCAATGTTTTGTTAAAAATGTTGGTGCAACACTCGTAGGTATTATAAACATAAATAATAAATATAGAAACAAATCTGTAAAAATTAGAAGAAAAATACAGTATTTTTATTATTATATTTATTGTATAATAATAATAATAATAATACTGTATTTTTCTTAAAATTTTTATATTATATAAACATTATATTGCAGTATTATAAATATAATACAATTTAATAATACATTTTAATAAACAAAGAATATAATGTAGTAAACTAATAGTTAATAAAACAATACATATACAATTATTACTTAAATAATAATTATATGTATATAATATATTTATAATAATATATATTAGATATATTATTATATTATTTAATAGCATTTAAAAGTATTATTTTATTTACTTTTGAGTTGAATCTTTTGTTCATTAAAATGTATTAGTAAAATGTATTATTTTATTTAATATATTAGATGAAAAAATACTTTACAATGTTAAGTACATTAGTTTACATTTACTAACAATGAACAATTCTTCTGGAATATTTAAAAATTTAATTACTTAATTAAATTTGATAGTAAAAATAATAATAAAAATAATAATATTTATACAGATTAACTTTCTTAAGCCAGTGAGTGTTAAGGCAAAGCAAGGCAAGGCAAACTTTATTTGCAGAGCACAACTTTACACAACCGTAGTTGATCCAAAGTGCTTTACAATAAAATAAAATATTTAATAATAATAAAAAACTTGCATTAAAAGTATAAGAAAAGTAAATATATGTATATATTTAATAATAAAATGCAGATAAGAAATAAAATGCATGTGTCACACAAAGGCAAGGGAGTAAAAATAAGTCTTAGTGTTAGACTTAAGAGCATCCAATGATAAAGATCCTGATCCTGTTCCAGAGCCTTGGGGCCGCAACACAGAAAGCTTGATCACCTTTTGATTTAACAAATATATAGTAAGATAGCCCTCCTTCTCAAACTTCAGCCTCCACATCAAAGTTCCTGAAAGCAAAGAAGATCAAGGTGCTTCAGGATTGGCCAGCCCAGTCGCCAGACATGAACATTATTGAGCATGTCTGGGGTAAGATGAAGGAGGAGGCATTGAAGATGAATCCAAAGAATCTTAATGAACTCTGGGAGTCCTGCAAGAACGCTTTCTTTACCATTCCAGATGACTTTATTAAGTTATTTGAGTCATTGCAGAGATGTAATCTAGAGGCCTTTGCCTTTCAAATAAGCCAATTCTTATACTAAATGATCAACTAGAAATTAAGTTAATATTTGTTGTTCCTAAATCTTGGATTGAGCAACAAGACTTTTGTCAGGTAGTGTGTGTGTGCATATTTATATTATAATACAACAAAAGCATCATATTTATTTAGTTAAATTACTAAGTAAATAATATAATTATAGTTATATAGATATATCCATGCAATATCCTTAAAAATACATCAGTAATACATATAAATAAGTTGTACACACTGTTTGTGTCCCATACACGAATTGTCCCTCAAATCAGGTACCCTGAGATGTCAAGCATATTTACATGTTTAGCATGCAAACATGACACTGACAACACAACAGCGGAGCACAAACACTGTGTGCGGCGAGCAGCAGTAACCAGAGAGGTGTATTGTGGGAAGGGAGTCAGGGGTCATGTGTAGTGGCTGACACAACGGTGGCAGCACAAACACTAAGAATGGAAGTGCATTATCAGGGTCATAAACTTGTAACACTTACAAAACTCTTTGCTTTCATGCATGCACGCACACACACACACACGGTTATATGATCATATTTCTTGTTTAAAGTGCAAAGTATGAGCATTTGCGGTTAGATTGATGTCTTCCGAACAACGTGTTAAACGCGTTTCTGTGAAATCTATGACTTGACTTGAAAGCTATAATAGATGACTCCATCATATATTACTGTTTAAGGTGCCCTATAAAGAAAATCTTGATTGAATTCAAGAGTTAAGTACATGGAAATGGTCTAGTAGTGAGCTTCAAACACTATTGTTTCCTCATTCTTGTGTAAATTCCGTGAGTGTGTAAAACAGCCCCATCAGATCACAAAGCAGACTGTTGCGTGACTCTTGAGGCATAACCTTAAGATTTGCTTGTTCTTTTGGTCACTTTCTGCAGTTGCACAGACCTGATAAGCAGCTGTGCCATCAAGAGATCATCAGCCACACAGATTGATTTGTCACTGATACTCATATATGTCCCAGGCCGCATTTTCTAAAGCTTATTCCTAATTCCTTATTTATAAGAGTATCAAAGTTTAAATTAAGTTTACTATGTATGTGGAACTCTTATTTTGAAAACCCTGTCTTCATGTTCATTTGAGTTAACGTCAAACGTTGAATAAAAAGTGCGCATACAAAGCACCAATTGCTTTGAATAAACTGAATTCTGGTTGTTTTTGATATTCCAGTGACTGTATGAGAGATTAATCCAATGTCTCTCTCTTTTTTTCACAGTGACATATTTGACGCCATGTTCCCGGTCACACACATCGCTGGCGAAACAGTCATTCAACAAGGTATAGTATAAAACAAACAAACATGAGTATTTAATGAGGATTAAAGGGTTAGTTCATTTAAAAAAAAAGGAAGATTCTCTTATTAATTACTTATCCTCATGCTGTTATAACATTCTGAGAGCTTCATTTATCTTCAGAACACAAATGAAGATATTTTAGATGAAATCCAGGAGCTCTCTGATCCTCCATATAGACAGCAATGGTCCTGTAATGTCCAAAAAAGGAACAGAAGTCATTGTTAAATGTTATGCGGGACGTCAGTGGTTCAACTGTAATCATATGAAGCTCCAAGAACACTCTTGTACACCAAAATAACATTTTAAGCTATTTGTTCACCTTTCATTACTTTGCATTTGCATTTGCATTGCCAATAGAGTAGGCATTGGACGATAACCGGTTTCAAGGTTTACCACGGTTTGGAAGAGTCAAAGTTTTAAAACAAATACTCTGTTATACCATCCCTATGGTACATATAATTTTTTTTTACATGTTTTTTAGTTGTTTTATTTAGTTTTTAGGCCAACAGTATCTCCAGCAGCAAAAGACCATCCACATCAAAAGTTACTGGGAAGCCCACAATTCAGGAAATATCTGAAAAACAAATCTCTTATACACCAACATCCAAGCATGCTGTAGACCTGAACAGTGCAGCGGCTTACAAAAATGCCCTTTTAGGTTGTAAAGAAATCTGTGTTTTTCAAACAAATAAAGACAGCAGAAGTCAGTGATTTATTTGAATTATTCAGCCTGACATGTTTACTGTTCCAAAATATTTTAAATGTTTCTCAAAATAAAATGTATTGTGTTTAAAGGGGGGAAAGGTGTTTTTTAGGTGGCCTTTATCAGCAGTGATCACAAATCTGTTAAATCGTGATATTTTAATCCAAGGTTATCACGCCGTCAGGATCTTATATTGGCCCATGCCTACAATAGAGTTAGAAGCAGGACACACAAACATCATGTTGCCTGCAGTTAGGCCCACACGGAATCTGCACGTGCCGAAATCCGCAGATTTCTGCAGATTATTAGCCTGTCGAGTCTTTTTATGTACTTGTGTAAATGTGTGTAAATTTATATTTATTTAGTTTTTAAATTTATTTCAGTAATATTATTGACTAATATGAAAATGTTCATTTGATTCATGCACAATACAGTTTGTAAAGTACTATTCTCCGTCTTTCAGTAGCTATATTATATGAAAGACTTGCTTTGTTTACCAAATAATGGATCTAGATGGATTTGCATCATAAACATTAAATAAAGGTTAAAATGGTATTGTTTTTTTTTTATATATATATAAAGTTTTTAGTTACGATACTCCCAAAATTATTCCGCATAAATCCACAGATTTTTTTTTTGACCAAATTCTCTGCAGAAATAGCAAAAAGTTTCTGCAGATTCTTTTTGACCCTACCTATAGCAATTGCATATTCAAATCTAAGTCATTACTGTTTTGTTTTGTTTCGTTTTTTTGTGCACAAAATTGTTCCAGGAGCTTCATTTGATTACAGTTGAACCACTGAAGTCGCATAAAATGTTTAAGAATTGTTGATGAAGAGAAAGTAAAAGATTAATGCAGTTTAAAAAGATATATTCTTAAATGCCATTTGTGCATCCTTGCTGAGTAAAATTTGATCTTGATTTGATTTCTTTATTTCAAACTAAAAGAATTACACACTTAAAACAGTTATTTAAACAAAATACTTCTCATCATGGTTGAAACAGAGCGGGATAAAGCACAAGCTTATTATTTTCCTCACCCCATCACCACAGACATCATTTGTATATTACTTCAACTTATTTCCTCTTTTACTTTTCTCTTCTTTGTACATCAGACATATTTTATCCTTCTATTATATGCTTAATTCCTCATTTGTACATGTCCTTTTCATAACACAGACCCAAAACATGCGTAGGATTGCAGACAGCCATTAATTGAATGTTCATCATACATTTTCTCATTTTTTTTACAATCACCTCTATTCATAACAGATTTCTTTAATAATACATATTTTTTACATTGTATTTATACACTTTTTGTATTTTTCACTTCTATTAATCATTATATTACTTTAATAATATATATTTATATAACGTTTTAAAGTGATTAATATCCTGATATTGTTTGAGAATCTGTTCCATGATTTCACACCACATACAGACTTACACAAACTTTTTAAAGTTGTCCTTGTTTTTAATCTCCTAAGATTTTGTTCTTCTCTCAGACTATATCCCCCTTGTCTTTCTTCAAAAAATATTTGTATGCATTACGTAAGTAATGGCTCAGGGGTTAGCCCTGTTGCCTCACAGCAAGAAGGTCACTGGTTTGAGCCCCAGCTGGGTCAGTTGGCATTTCTGTGTTTGCATGTTCTCCCTGTGTTGGTGTGGGTTTCCTCCGGGTGCTCCGATTTCCCCCACAGCCTAAAGACATGTGGTATAGGTGAATTTGGTAAGCTAAATTGGCAGTGGTGTATGTGTGGGAATGCAGTTGTGTATGGGCGTTTTCCTATGCTGGGTTGCAGCTGGAAGGGCATCCGCTGCGTAAAACACATGCTGGATGAGTTGGCAGTTCATTCCACTGTGGTGACCCCTAATTGATGAAAAGACTAAGCCGAAGGAAAATGAATGAATGAATATATGTATTGACCTCAGACTGAACTAGCAGTTTGGTCATGTGGAATTGAACCAATGGTTTTGATGTTGGAAGCAACACTAGCTAAGCTACTAGAGCTTTTTTATAGTATATATATATAGTAAATATATATAGCTATATATATAGTAAAACAATTAAACAAAAAAAGCGTATATATAATAATTTTAGGAGATCGAAAGATACCAAAAACAAAAGTTTACTACCATCTACTGTAAACTAGCTTGATACACTTCTGTTGTTCTTAACATCTTAAAGGGACAGTTCAGCCAAAAAAATAAACATTCTGATATCATTTACTCATCCTTACACACACACACACACACACACGCACACTACACACACAAATATGATTGTGCAAATTCCTAGAACTAGGGCAGTCTGCCCATGTCAGATAAATGCATTGAAGCTCTTTGTTGAAGAATTGCATTTCACAGAAAGTATGTCAGACGTGCTCATGCTTCACTGTTCTCTATTGCTTTATGAAGTCCATATGAAATCAAAAAGAGCTCATTGTTTAACTATAGAAAAAAACTCATCACCTATTTTTTTATGCAACTAAAACAATCTGCACTGCATTTGTGCGCTCCGTATCAGTGCGTTGTTGTAACTTCTCACTTGCTTTTTCATCACTCAACATAAAGTTGCCTCGTCCCAGATGCTTCTGCTCAAAGTGTCTTGACACAGGCTTGATTGTGAGAGAACAGATAATTGCGTCTCGGAAGAAATCTAATGAGAAATGTTGGAGTTCATGTTGAGATCACATCACAGGTCTGAGGGGACATAATGGCCCATTTCCACTTAGTGGTACAGTCCGGAATGGGTCGGTACAGCTCACCTTTATCAGGCTTGTGTTTCCACTGCCAAAAGGATACCATTGGTACCTTTGGTGGGCGTGGTGTACGACAGAAAGTTTCAGTCGTCGTCATTCTTGCTCGAGGAAATGTCAAAGTAAAGCTTTATATCGTTCACATATCATACACGAAGCACTTCTCACAAAACAGATGCTTTATACACATAAATAATGCTGTATAAATGTTTATTACTGACCTTTCTATGAACATGATTTAATTATAACTGCAGATCATGCGAAATAGCCTACTGTAACGTCTGCGATTATATAAAATAAATAAATAAATGCACCATATATGAACACATACAGCCCCTTACAGTCTCCGATATGTTACCAATTACAGAAAAACTACACACAGCAGACATTTAGTCCTTATTTAGGTTAAAAAACAACATGAAATATAGCCCACAGTCAGTGCAAACCTCTCATCTGTGTCTGTAATCTTCACCAGCACATGTAACCTCTTGTTAAAAAGTAACTCCATCATTCCGAGTGCATATAATAGTCCAAGAGGTGATAGTTAAACATGGCAGTTTGTTCATGGTTTAGATTGCTGAAAGAATCATTTACTCCTCTATTTTTCCCGACTTCTCCTTTGTTTTTCTCGTGTCACTCTCACGTTTGTCTGTTTTTGAAAGGATCAGATGTCAGAAGCGCTTCAATCATCATCAGTCATTGTCATCATCCGCTCAAGAAGTTTGTTATTTCAGATATAGATGCGCACGCGAGCGATCGTGAGTTCTCTGGAGAAAGTGAAAGCGCTCGCACTATTAGACGAGCTTGTAAAACAACAACAGGACACAGCAGATTTTGTTCTTCTTAGGTTTGTGGCTGTTCATCAAGACGATGACAAGGTTTGTTTGAGCTCGGGTCGACCATGGTTCGTTGTTGTATATATATATATATTATTATTATTAATATTATGATTATTATTATTATTATTTATTTATTCATTATATTTTTTCTTCAGCGTTTTCACCTTTATTAGATAGGACAGTAGAGAGTATTGACAGAAAAGCATGGGGAGTATAGAGAGGGGGAAGGATCGGCATAGGACCACGAAGCGGAATCAAACTCGGGTCGCCGCGAGCACCAGAGTGCATGTGTCGACGCACTAACCACTACACCACTGGCGCCGACATATATATTATATATATTATATGCATATATTATTATGATGTAATGTCTCGGCTGTGTATTTAAAAAAGGTTTTTATTCTCCTGCTTGTATACGCGCTAGTGATTTTTCTCCGTAAACCAATAACGTTCAGCTGCGCGTCTAGCTTTGCCTTTTGGTACCCTTTTGTTGTGCTAGGTACCCTTTGCAAAAGGTACCCAGAAAGTGGTAAGGTACGGTTTGCTTTTAGGTATTCTTTGACAGTGGAAACAGCCATAAAAGCGTACCAAACCGTACCATTCAGTGGAAACGGACCATCAGTGGTGCTCAGGTGCGACAATTATTCATGTGCCGTTAATCAATACTCAATATCGATTTTGGTGGTTTCTGAAAAATACAATAGTCGAGATTAAAGGACTGTTGCAGCATATCCTGCTTCTTTCCAGCAGTCCAGATTCGTTCCTCTGCCAAGCCCAATTTTACATGGAAACCAGTAACATGGTATAACATGAAATGAAGTACTGGACGTGCTTGACTTATTGAAATGTATTAGATTTATTCATGTTTCTCTGCAATGTGTACAAGTGTGTGTGTAAAGTGTGCATGTGTGTCTGTTTGTGTGTAATTTGTTTGTGTATGTATGAGTGTGCGTATAGAAATGTGTGTGTATAACCGCATGTGTGTGTATGTGTAGAAATGTGTGCATAAGTATGCATGTGTGAGTAAAATGTGCATGTGTGTATGTGTGTACGTGTGGGTATAAAAATGTATGAGTATAAATGTGTGTCTGTGTGTACAAGTATGTGTGTCTATGTGTAAAGTGTGCATGTGTGTCTGTGTGTGTAGAGATTTGTCTGTGTATGTATAAGTGTGTATGTAAAAATGTGTGCGTGTATGTAGAAATGTGTGAGTGTAGAAATGCATGTGTATGTCAGTGTGTGCATAGAAATGTGTGTATAGGTGTGTGAATGTGTATAGATGTTCATGTGTGCATTTATGTGTAAAGTTTGCATATATGTGTATAAATGTATGAGCATAAATGTGTGTGTGTGTGTGTACAGCTATGTGCGTCTATGTGTAAAGTGTGCATGTGTTTCTGTGTAGAGATTTGTCTGTATATGTATAAGTGTGCTTGTAGAAATGTGTGTGTATAAGTTTGCGTGTGTGAGTAAAGTGTGCATGCATGTGTGTGTAGAAATGTGCACGTGTGTATACGTAAGTGTGTGCATAGAAATGTGTGTATAGGTGTGTGTGTATGTGTATAAGGGTTCGTGTGTGCATCAATGTGTAAAGCTTGCATGTGTGTATAAATGTATGAGCATAAATGTGTGTGTGTGTGTACAACTTTGTGTGTATGTGTAAAGTTTGCATGTACTGTATGCCTGTGTGTGAAGAAATTTGCGTGTATAAATGTGTATGTATAAGCGTACATGTTGGTGTCTGTAAAGCGCGTGTATAAGTGTGTGTATGTGTAAGTGCTTGTGTGTGTGTATAAATGTATGAGCCTAAATATGTGTGTGTGTGTGTGTCTGTGTACAACTATTCGTAAAGTGTGCAAGTATGTCTATGTGTGTACTAATTTGTGTGTATGTATAAGTGTGCATGTAGAAATGTGTGTGTATAAGTGTGCGTGTGTGAGTTAAGTGTGCATGTGTGTGTAGAAATGTGTATGTGTGTATAAGTGTGCGCATGTACGTCTATATGTAAAGCTTGCGTGTGCGTGTAGAAATGTATGAGCATAAATATGTGTGTGTGTGTGTGTGTGTACAAGTATGTGCATCTGTGTAAAGTGTGCATGTGTGCCTGTGACTGTGTAGAAATTTGTGTATGTATTAGTGTGTGTGTAGAAATTTGTGTATAAGTGCGCGTGCGTGTGTGTGTGTGTGTAAAGTGTACGTATGTAGAAATGTGTGTATAAGTGTGTGTGTGAGTAAAGTGTGCGTGTGTGTGTAGAAATGTGCATGTGTGTATCAGTGTGCATAGAAATGTGTGTGCATGTGTATAAGTGTTCGTGTGTGCATCTATGTGTAAAGCTTATGTGTGTGTGTATAAATGTATGAGCATGAATGTGTGTGTGTGTGTGTGTGTGTGTGTTAAAGTATGTGCGTCTATGTGTAAAGTGTGCATGGGTGTGTAGAAATGCATGAGCATAAATGTGTGTGCATGTGTGTGTGTGCACGTGTGTGTGTGTGTGTGTGTGTGTGTGTGTGTGTGTGTGTTCTCCTCAAATATTTGCCTGCACTCTGTGACTCAAGGATCTGTTGGCCCAAAAGCAGAAACTTCAGAGCAGAGGTGATAAAAGACAGGAAGACAGGAACAATACTAAGAAAAATGAGCTGAATGGGTTGAAAGAGCGGGAGAGACGACGAGTGTGTGTGTGTGTGTGAGTGAGCGAGAGGGCACTCGCCATCGGTGAGTGTGTTAAGATAAATTGCTTGCGTGATTTACGAGCGCTTAGTGTGTTCGCCGTTAATTAGCCTGGTGAACCCGCATGAACTCACGGATCACGGGCTCTTTTAACTATTTTAACACACACACACACGCGCACGCTCGCTACCAGGAGCCCAAACACTAATTTCAACACACACTCAAAGACATCAAAGAGCCTCTGAAGCTACAGAAATGTGCAGTGCAGTGGCCTTTAACTTGGAAATGTTGGCTTCTGGCACACCCAGACGTCCATTAAACTCTCAAATGGGCTGTAGAGGATGAAGGCTGGGAATCATTTAGATGACACTGCTCCGAGAAGAGGTGCTGACACTTTTAAACTGCTAAAGTGCCATCTTTTATCTTTGATATCCACATCTGTCTGTGTGTGTGTGTGTGTGTGTGTGTGTGTGTGTGTGTGTGTGTGTGTGTGTGTGTGTGTGTGTGTG
>CAIGQQ010006944.1:851542-863226 GCA_903798035.1 Danio albolineatus
GTGTGTGTGTGTGTGTGTGTGTGTGTGTGTGTGTGTGTGTGTGTGTGCGGTGTTGGGAAATGGGGAGTCGGAAAGAGCTGGAATCTGGGAAGGAGACAAAATTATTTATCTTTTCCTCCTTTCCATGTTGAATTTAAAGCTCCCATGAAAATGAAATGGGACTCGCTTTCTCTTTTTTGTGGCTGTTTAGTCTATTTTTTCTCGGCTGTGGGGTCATCTCGATGCTAATGCAGGCTTAAACGGTTGCAGTAAAAGGAAATTAATGCTTTTATTCAGCAAGGATGCATTAAATGAAATCAAAAGTGACAGTAAAGACGTTTTTAATGCTATTTTTATACGAATTTCTATGTTAAATTAATAGTTTTAGCTAAACTTTCTGCTTTTTCAAAGTATCCTGAACAAGAATGTGTGAGTATTTCTACAGACATGTTATTCAGCGCTTGGGGTTCCCACACTTCTTGAGGTTCTGGTACATGAAAACAAACACAGGTCTTTGAAAGTGCTTATTTCTGCGCAACCCTAATTTTCCTGTTTTGCGCCACTTTGTTTAAATAGCAAATCCATTTGTGGAGTCATGGGTGTTCTGGTCTAGAAAGGAGGTGTGTTAAGATGCATTGTTGGTGCGTTGCTATTTTGAGAAACTAATCTAGACAGTGACATTAACCAACTAAAAGCGTGTCTAAAGTTCAGCTCAGAGCGCCAATGCATGTTCAAACACTTACACATAGCTAAATACACACAGGATGTACAGAAACGCACAAATGTCTTCACATTTGAAAAAAATTTAAGGAATAAAATGTTTATTTATTAATTATTTTTTTCTACATAAATATAAAAACCACTGCCTCCATATCTTCTTCACCGCAGGGGGGCTTTTTTCCCAGTTTATTCTATACAATTTGCATTAGTATAATGTTATTATTGTTAGCAGTATTATTTATTATATGCATATTTATATTTGTTTTAATAAAAACAAGTTAAGATTTGTCCACCTGTCAGGTTTTGGAGACGTCTGCATCACAATATTGGGCGTAAGAATAGAACATGTGTTTGGATATAGCATGAATTACATGAAACTCCGGAGGAAATGCGGATGGCGTGGTGAGGCAGTGACGTTAATCGAATTTTGTGTTATAACATGTAAAACGGGATCATGAAAGGAACATTCAAAAGCAGCTCATGTAAACATTTATAATACTATTTTTATACGGGTTTCTATGTTAAATTAATAGTTTAATTAATTGAAATGGGACTTACACTCTCTTTTTTGTGGCTGTTTAGTCTATTTTTTCTTAGCTGTGGGGTCATCTCGATGCTAATGCAGGCTTAAACGGTTGCAGTAAAAGGAAATTAATGCTTTTATTCAGCAAGGATGCATTAAATGAAATCAAAAGTGACAGTAAAGACGTTTTTAATGCTATTTTTAGACGAGTTTCTATGTTAAATTAATAGTTTTAGCTAAACTTTCTGCTTTTTTAAAGTATCCTGAACAAGAATGTGTGAGGTTTTCTACAGACATGTTATTCAGCGTTCGGGGTTCCCACACTTCTTGAGTTTCTGGTACATGAAAACAAACACAGGTCTTTGAAAGTGCTTATTTCTGCAATTTGTTCAATTTGGCGTGATTTGTTGCTGTTTTCAGACCAGCGCAACCCTAATTTTCCTGTTTTGCGCCACTTTGTTTAAATAGCAAATTCATTTGTGGACTCATGCGTGTTCTGGTCTAGAAAGGAGGTGTGTTAAGATGTATTGTTGGCGTGTTGCTATTTTAAGAAACTGATCTAGACTGTGACATTGACCAACTAAAAGCGTGTCTAAAGCTCAGTTCAGCGCCAATGCATGTTCAAACACTGGCACATTGCTAAATACACACCGGATGTACAGAAACACACAAATTTCCTTACATGTGAAAAACATCAAAGGAATAAAATGTTTATTTATTAATTATTATATTCTACATAAATAAAATAACCACTGCCTCCATGCCTTCTTCATTGCAGGGGGCTTTTTTCCCAGTTTATTCTATACAATTTGCATTAATGTTATTATTATAATCAGTATTATTTATTATCTGCATATTTATAATTGTTTTAATAAAAACAAGTTTAGATTTGTCCACCTGTCAGGTTTTGGAGACGTCTGCATCACCATATTGGGCATAAGAACTGGACGTGTGTTTGGATATTGTCAGGGTTGAGGGTTGGGGAAAAGGAGAGCGAGGACCCAATTGCAGAAATGAAATGTTTTTATTTTATAAAACATAAAACAAAAGAGCAAAATAAACAACCCCGAGGGGGAAAACATTAACAAAATAAACAAACAAATAAATAAATAAACAAACAAACCAACTAGACTGGGCTGGGCTGGCAAGGATCAGGATCAGGACACGACTGGGATCTCATTGACATGATAGACGACAACGAACTGGCACAGGACAGCAGACATGAGGAGAATTTAAAGCAGACATGATTAACAAACAAACAGGTGAACATAATAAACTAATAATGGGTTAACAAGGAGGGTGGGGCTAGACGATAGACAGGAGAGCGCATAACACAAGCCATGCACTCCCAGAGACTAGAACACGCAGCCAATGAGAGAACTCATTAACTGCGTGCTCACATGACAACACAAGCACGCGGTGTGTGTGTAAACACACACACCACGTGCTAAACACAACAACAGAGGACTGAACGCGAGACACAAGCGCACGATAAAATGAAAACATCCTACCGTGCGCTCACACATATGCAACGCGCATGCTTCATCCCAGCGCCATCGCAAACTAAACGGAGACGCTGTGAATGAAGCAGCGCGATGCCGACAGAACAAAACAAACACCAGGACGAGTGCGCGATCGCGAACACGCCTAGACCCCACGTGCCCGTATTAAACGGAAGCGCGCACGGTCCAAGCGCGCCCACAATCCCCATTCATACATACACACAAGGACAACACATAGGACTAGACAGAGCTAGTGTCCGGACTCTGCCACAAGACAAGGATTAACAAGACAGGATTGGCAGAACCCTGACAGATATAGCATGAATGAAATGAAACTCCGAAGGAAATGCAGATGGCGTGGTGACGCAATGACGTTAATCGAATTATGTGTTTTAACATGTAAAACGGGATCATAAAAGGAACATTCAAAAGCAGCTCATGTAAACATTTATAATCCTATTTTTATACATGTTTCTATGTTAAATTAATAGTTTTAAGTAAACTTTAAGATTTTTCTAAGTATCCTGAACAAGAATGTGTGAGGTTTTCTACAGACATGTTATTCAGCGTTTAGGGTTCCCACACTTGTTGAAATTTCTGGCGCATGAAAACAAACACAGGTCTTTGAAAGTGCTTAAATCTGAAATCAAATTTGTTTATGGTGTTATTTCTGCAATTTTACTGTGCTGCTGTACAAAAACAGAACATAAACACCGAGGGCCGTATCATACACGCGGCACAATAAGGCGCAAGATGTGTTTAGTGTGATTTGTTGCCATTTTCAGACCAGCGCAACCCTAATTTTCTTGTTTTGCGCCACTTTGTTTAAATAGCAAATCCATTTGTGGAGTCATGGGTGTTCTGGTCTAGAAAGGAGGTGTGTTAAGATGCATTGTTGGCACGTTGCTATTTTGAGGAACTGAACTAGACATTGACCAACTAAAAGCAGGCCTAAAGTTCAGCTCAGAGGGCCTATGCAGGTTCAAATGCTTACACATTGCTAAATACACACAGGATGTACAGCAACACACAAATATCTTTACATATGAAAAAAAATATAAGGATTAAAATGTTTATTTATTAATTATTATTTTCTACATAAATATAAAAAACACTGCCTTCATGCCTTCTTCATGTCCGGTGGCTTTTTTCAGCTTACTCATAACAGCTTGCATTAGTATAATGTTATTTTTATCAGTATTATAAATGAAAACAAGTTTAGATTTGTCCACCCATCAGGTTTTGGAGGAAATGCGGATGGCGTGGTGACGCAATGACGTTAATCGAATTATGTGTTATAACATGTAACACGGGATCATGAAAGGAACATTCAAAAGCAGCTCATGTAAACACCTTAATCTTATTATTGTCTTAATTATTCATTCATTTTCTTTTCAGCTTAGTCCCTTTATTAATCCAGGGTTGCCACAGCGGAATGAACCACCAACTTATCCAGCATTTGTTTTATGCAGAGGATGCCCTTCCAGCTGCAACCCATCTCTGGGAAGCATCCATCCATCATTCACACTCATTACACTACGGACAATTTAGCTTACCCAATTCACCTGTACCACATATCTTTGGACTTGTGGGGGAAACCGGAGCACCCGGAGGAAACCCACGCAACCACGGGAAGAACATGCAAACTCCACACAGAAATGCCAACTGACCCAGCCGAGGCTTGAACCAGCAACCTTCTTGCTGTAAGGCGGATGTGCTACCCACTACGCCACCGTGGCACCCACATATAATAATTTTTTTTTTCTTTTGGCATTTAGTCATCATATTATAATCATTTCTAAAGCATTGTGACACTGAAGACTAACAGCTTAATTTCTGAAATGCATCACAATAATAAATTATATTTGAATGCATATTAAAATAGAAAATGGCAATATTAGCTTGTAAAAATTTAGTTTTTTAGATTTTTACTTTTTTTTTATATAAATACAGTCTCAATGAGATTTAAGAGCTTAAAAGCAACAACAACAACTAAAAAATCTGTACCCCAATTTGACCGGTCGATATTTTCACAGCTGAGCAGAAAAACAGATGTGTCTATATCTTCTGTGACGTTGGATGGTTTGAGTAATCTCATGATTTTCTGATTTCTTTCACAGGTGACGAAGGAGACAACTTCTATGTGATTGATCAAGGAGAAGTGGATGTAAGTTCAACATTTCATACCTGTTTCTACAGTCAAACCCAAACACAAGATCATCACATCAACTCATCAAACACTTTCATTAAAGGCATTTAATAATGTTCATGTTCCTCACACTCAGGCCATCCATATTATTTAAGTTATTTCAAGAGTTCATACTTAGCTGACGATTGATTATAAAGCTTGTTTGGCATGCTGTCCCGGGAGAGAGCCCTGAGCTCATAAGATTCTCGAGCCCGGGGCTCCCTCCTGTTTGCAAGGCGAGAGGAGAGTTTGAGCTTAGGTAGATCTCGAGAACTCCTCTGCGTGTAGTAGCTAATGAACGGATAGTGATTGCTATGAAAAGATAACTACTTACTAGGAGCATGTTTTTGGACGGTGAGAGAAAACCGGGGAACCCGGGGGAAACCCACGTGAGCACGGGGAGAATGTGTAAACTCCACACAGAAACGTCGGCTGGCTTGGTAAAGACTAGAACCAGAGACGTTCTTGCTGTGAGGCAACAGTGCTAACCACTGGGACATCGTGCCACCCATCTAGGAAAGGAGGAGGAGTAGGGGTGGAAGGGGGGATTCTTCAAAACGAAGATGGCTGTGATATGGATCTTAGGGTATATATAGTGGCTTAGGTATCGTCTGATTGGTGAATCATAAATTGGATAATGTGGGACCAGCTGTGAGCAATCATCTGCATGTCATCCTCTCGAAATTAGTTTATAAAAAAACTTCACTTAAGTTACTTCAAAGAAGTAGTTATTACCAAGTACAAATGAAACGTTAAAAAGTAATGACACTATTTCAGGAATACCATTAATCTGCATTCATTTTTTACTCCATTCATTTTGTGCAGTTGTATGACAAAAGTAACATTGTTGAGCAATATATCGGGCTCTTTCATGCACCCGGTGCAATAAGGCGCAAGACGTGTATAGCGTGATTTGTTGATAGTTTGTTGATAGAACCCTAATTTTCACATCCTCATGGTATTATTATTATCAGTATTATTTATTATATGCATATTTATATTTGTTTTAATGAAAACAAGTTTAGATTTGTTCACCTGTCAGGTTTTGGACACGTCTGCATCACCATATGGGGCATAAGAATATGACGTGTGTTTGGATATAACTTTATAACTATAAAGTGTGGTTTTTGACCACGCTTCAATATTATTGTTAATTTATTGGTTTGCTGGATATTAGAAGTGAATTTAGAAAATAGTTTTGAAACAAATCTTTGCGCTTAACAAACAGTATTAAGTATGTAAGCTAATGGATGTCTTCAGTGGAGTGCGTACAGCACTGTTTTCTTATCCACGAAAGTAAAGGAGTAAAGTAAAGGTGCTGAATGGAGAAGGCTCATTCTTTCTTGGCTGCAGATGCTCTGTTTTACTGTTTTCTCGCTGGTGAAGCGTTTTTCCACTCACAAAGTCTGCTATGTAAATAGCTAATGCGCCATGGCACGATGCAACTGACTGTGAGAAGGGAATGTGAGATGAGACTCTGATTGGTTTAATGCACGAAATGCTCAAAACACACCCATAACTCATTTAGAGAATAAGCACAACCCTGTTAGAGCATGCGCAGAGCATATTTTTCTGTCCTTAAACATGCCCTTAATTCTTTTACGCCATGTGCTTTACACTTTTAGATAATTAAAATAGAGCCCTTTGACATTATACAGAAATGTTGAATTTATCTACAGCAGGGATGTCAAACTCAATTCCTGCAGGGCCGCAGCCCTGCACATTATAGTTCCAACTGTAATTAAACACACCTGATCAAACTAATTGAGTCCTTCAGGCCTGTTTGAAACCAGTAAGTGTGTTGAAGCAGGGTTGGAACTAAACTGTGCAGGGCTGCGGCCCTCCAGGAATTGAGTTTGACATCCCTGATCTACAGTATTTAAAGCAAGTTCTTTATGAGTAACAACTTAACCTTAAAGGTTCGGTGAAGTGCTTTGAAATGTGTAGCTTTTTAGTCAATGTTTGTCGTAATCTCTACACGAAGAGAGGGTGGGGCATAGTGTAGCTCCTCCCCTTTTTATAAATCTACAGTGCCTACAGTGTTTTGCTTTATCACCGCTCTGCCAGTGAGAGTGTTTGAGATCAAGCGCATCAAATGCAAAGTATCTTGAAGGGGGAAGGGCATGTCAGATACTAGAGGGTATTTGATTGGTCAAGATTTGAAAAGAAACTGAAGTATGATCCTGAATAAAACCGTTGATTCATTCAGACTAAAAATGACAAACTGCAAGCCTTACATGTTTATATCAGTTTTATATCTTCTCAATGTAAATTTTGTCAGTGTTTTGGAGCACATTAGCTTATAGATACCCTAAACAACAATATATAATTATAACAATACTCATGCTAACATCTAAAAAACTTTATTTAAATTTCATAGGACCTTTAAGTAATTATTAAGTATGGCCTAATAATGGAAAGCAAAGTCTCTTACTTTAAGTTTCAGAGGAAAAGTTGTCAGGGTTGGGTGGAAGGGAAAAGGAGCGAGGACTCAAGTGCAGGAAAGTAGGAATTTATTTATAATAAAAATAAAAGTAAAAAAGGCAAAACAAAAAACCCGAGGGGAAAAACATTAGCAAAACAATTAAACAATCAAAAACAAACTAGACTGGGCTGGTTGGCAAGGATCAGGACAGGACAACACGACAGGACAGGGTGTATCATCGACGACGAACTGGCACAGGACAGCAGACATGAGGAGAATATAAAGCAGAAATAATTAACAAACTGGGGAACATGATAGACTAATAATGGGTTAACATGGAAGGTGGGGCTAGACAATAGACGGGAGAGCACATGACAACACCACAAGCCATGTGCTCACATAAAGACTAGAACACACAACGGAAGCACATGGCCACTATGTAAACACAGGGCCACGTGCTTAGACAAAACAAACGCCAGACACAAGATCACGATAAAATGAAAACATCTTACCGTGCGCTCACACATGCAGCATGTTTCATCCCAGCGCAAACCGAAACCTAACTAGACTTAGACGCTGGGAATAAAACACCACGCCGCAGACCGACAAACACAAACACCAGGACAAGAGCGCGCAATCGCGAACACGCCCAGACCCCACGCGCCCGTATCAAGCGGGAGCGCGCACGGTCCAAACGCGCTCACAATTGGCACTCATACAGAGACACAATGACAACACACAGGACTAGACAGAGCTAATGTCTGGACTCTGCCACCAAAACAAGAATTTACAAGACTGAAGTGGCCGAACCCTGACAAAAGTAATTTAAAGAGCCCCTATTATACATTAAAAAAAGTCATATTTTGGTTTTGGTGGTCTCCAACAGCAGGCTAATATGCATGTGTGGTCAAAAAACACTTTTTGTCTTTTAATATGCATTTATTTTTACCTCATTATCCCAGCGACTCCTATATGAATTGTCCAGCGATTCATTTATTCCAAAACTCCTCCTTAGCGCGATGCTAAACTGCGCTGATTGAACGGATGACCCGGTCTGTTGCAATTGGTCGACATCATTCAGCGCGAGAGAATGCCCACCATGGCTTATCAATATTGAAGTAGTCATAGTGTGTGTGTGTGTGTGAGCATATCTGCCAACACTCGTTTTTCCAGGGGGTCTTCCGTATTTCAGACACCTCACCCCCGAAGCTAACCCCCCGGTCTCCCAGCATATTTCTCTATTCTTAACCAGAAGTAAAAACAGTGACACACATTCAGTATTAATGCACACAGCAGCAAAATCTGAACCATTATGAAACAGGACCGCAGCATGTGTGTAGGAGAGCTGATGTAGCCATAGCAACGACAAACAGCAGTGAAACGCAAGCTCACAAACACATTTTAATCCGTAAACAAAGCGGCAAGCGTCGCGTTTACAACGTGCTTTTAGACGCGATATGAGAATACAAGTTAACCAGATACACCACAAGCGGTTACAAGTTACAAAACACAGTTAAATACATCATTTACAAGCTAGAGAAAACAATGAGGCAACCGTTTTAATCACACTTACTCACTTGTTGGATAGCAGGCCACGTCAGGCCACCGGAAAATGTCCCGGTGCTCCCTTAGGCCAGTCTGCCCATGCATACATCTTTTCTCATCCTTCCTTTAACAAACGACCGACGAATCCTCCGTTGTAAGCGTGTAGATTTCAGAAGCACTCCTCAGAGGGAACACAGCACAAGGCTGGGCTATAATGCTGAGCCATTTCTGCAGAAATAAATGAGCGGGGCTTATGTTTCGTGTTCACATCATGCCGAAACGGCTAAAGACTCGAAAGCACAGCGATTCGTTTGAGGAACTATGAGTCGACTCCTTTTATAGATGAATCAATAGTTTCAAAAACTGTGCACTTTCAGATTTAAGCCTTAGCTGGACATTTCACTTCACTTAGAGCTGTGTTATTTTAAAACATATTACACTAAACCCTGACGCTAAAATACGCATTAAAAGATCACCAAAGACTGCAGATTCAGCTAAAAATGTTCTCCAATAATAATATTGATGAAATGTCAGCTTGTTTGTTTATGTTTTTTAGAAAATTCTAGGCAAATATTCAGTTTTGGGTGAACTGACCTTCACTAATAATGCCTTCACAGTTTGAGATGTGAATGTGCCTACATTTTTTGAATGACACATTGTAATGATATTGCTTTTTCCTGCTGAAATTGGAGTGTAGGAATGTTTTTGTGACATTAACCCAATTAGGACCTGAGGGCTTACGAAACATCCGGACATATGATAGTAGATCTATATCATACAGATCTCACCCACTTGCCTTTTAACACTACAACAAACTGGAACACTGACTGCCATTGTGTTACCGTCCAAAGATGACATGGATAAAGTTCAAGTGAAATGATTGCCTTTATCTCCACAGAGACTCCATTTCCACAGTTTTGTTTTAAAGAGAAGATAAGAAGCTCTGAAATAGATTTTCTTTGTGCATTTATATAATTTATGCAGATATTTTCCATTTTTTGCTCTTATCGTCTTGGGAATCTGTAGTATTTCTCTCCCCCGCTTGTTGTTATTCTCAAGTAAATAGGATTGTTTGGTTTAAAGAGGCCTTTTCCACACTTTTTGCATTTTGTTTTGCTCCCTCGAGTCTATTTATCATGTCGTCACTTGTTTTTTATGACCGTTTTCCACGCTCTCTGTGACTCTTCGAATTAAACAAACTGTTTTTGCTACTGTACTGGTCTAACTGTACTGTATGTACTGTAAATTATCTCTTTAGAAAACACTAAGCTGTTAAGGTTGAGCAGTTAATCAGTATATGCTACTGTTCTACAGTGAGACTTTGGAAAGGTGTTTATTTGGTTTTAGTTTTGTTTTATTATCATTTCTAAGATAATAAAAATAATTAGAGCTGGGCAAAGATTAATCATGACTAATCACATCCAAAATAAAAGTTTGTCTTGACATATTATATGTGTATCTATTCTATGTATTTAATATGTATATCTGATGCACACATAAAATCAAAAATATAAAAAAAAATTATTGTTATAATTGTAATATTTAAATGTATATATCATTTGTATCATATACATGCACTACCAGAGCAACAAATAATAACTTGACTTCTAGTTGATCATTTGGAAAAGTGTCAGAAGGTAGACTATTTTCCCCGATGAGCCATCTGTTGAACTGCATCCCGAACATCACAAATACCGCAGAAGACCTATAGGAACCCGCATGGACCCAAGAATCTCACTGAAATCAGTCAAGTTTGGTGAAAGATAAATCATATTTTTGGGTTTACATTTAATTATGGGGGTTGTGAAAGAGATCTGCAGAGTGGATGGCAACATCAAGACATTTGTGCTGCCCATTACATTACAAACCACAGGAGAGGGCAAATACTTCAGCAGGACAGCGCTCCTTCTCATTCTTCAGCCTTTACTTCAAAGTTCCTAAAAGCAAAGAAGATCAGGGTGGTCCAGGATTGGCCAGCCCAGTCACCAGACATGAACATTATTGAGCATTTCTGGGGTAAGATGAAGGAAGAGGCATTGAGGATGAATCCAAAGAATCTTGAACTCTGGGAGTCCTGCAAGAACGCTTTCTTTGCCATTCCAGATGACTTTATTAATCAGTTATTTGAGTCATTGCAGAGATGTATGGATGCAGTCCTCCAAGCTCATGAGAGTCATACACAATATTCATTCTTTTTCCACTGCACCATGACTTTATATTCTTTACTGTACTATATTTCTGTGAAGTGACGACTTTTTTCTAAGCAAAGTCAGACCTTACTGTCCTAATTAAATAATTAAGAATCAAGGCATGGTCGTATTATATTTTGGTAAGATAAGCGTAATCTAGAGGCCTTTGCCTTTCATATAAGCCACTTCTGATACCAAAGAATCAACTAGAAGTCAAGTTATTATTTGTTGTTCCCAAAACTTGGATAGGCGACAAGACTTTGGTCAGGTTGTGTGTATATTTTAAATCTAAATCAAATTTTTCTATTTCTATTAATTGTTTTATAAACTATTTCAAAAATATGCTTGCATATATAATCACAGTACACACACATATGTTATGTCAAAACAAACTTTTATTTTGGATGCAATTAATCGATTCATTATTTTGGATGCAATTAATCGCAATCATTTTTTGGCCAGCATTATTATTATTATTATTATTATTATTATTATTATTATTATTATTATTGTTATTGTTGTTGTTTTTGTTGTTGTTGTTGTTGTTGTTGTTATTGTTATTGTTATTGTTATTGTTATTGTTATTGTTATTGTTATTGTTATTGTTATTGTT
>CAIGQQ010006944.1:876447-888649 GCA_903798035.1 Danio albolineatus
TGTGTGTGTGTGTGTGTGTGTGTGTGTGTGTGTGTGTGTGTGTGTGTTTGTGTGTGGCTGCAGTCAATTAGAGAGAAGTCAGTAATTCATGAAGCTGTTTATAAAATGTTGTCATATTCCACATCCTCAGTGAACATAAAATCCTGATGGTGTGTAACAACATATGTGTGAGAAACATATTCGATTTTAATAGCACTGCTTTCCATTTTATAAAAAAGATTTTTTCCATTTCCTGGAAACCAGTGGTGGAAAGAGTACTGAAAAATCGTACTCAAGTAAAAGTACCAATACCTGCCCAAAAATGTAGTGCAAGTAAAAGTATCTGTAGTAAATATTACTCAAAGTATGAGTAAAAAGTAGCCCTTTTAAAAGTACTCAAGAGTAGTGAGTAGTGAGTATTACCCTGTGAAAAGTTGATGCGTTTACAGAATGTTACGTTTACACATCCCTGCACAAACAACATGTGGTGTATTCTTCCTATTTTCGTTTGTTCCTTCCAACACTCCTTCAATTATTTTTTGTTCTTTCCTTCCTTTATTCGTTTGTTCCCTCCTTCCTTCGTTCACTCGTTCGTTCAGTCATATTTTTGTTCCTTCCAACATTAGTTTCAGTTTGTTCAATCACTCATTCATTTGTTCGTTCCTTCCTTCCTTCCTTAGTTTTTTCAGTCCTTCCTTGATTTCTTCCTTCATTCGTTTGGTCCTTCCTTCTTTCCTCCCTTCATTTGTTCGCTCATCCTTTCTTTCATATTTTTGTTCCTTCCTTCATTAGGGCCTTTGTTCGTTCGTTTGTTTGTTCGTTCCTTCTTTCCTCTCGTAGTTTGTTCAGTCCTTCCTTGAATCCCTTCTTCATTTATTTGGTTCTTCGATCCTTTCTTCCATTCCTTGTTCGGTCCTTCCTTTTATTTGGCCCTTCCTTCCATTCTTTATTCGTTCCATTTAGTGATTGTTTAAGGCTGTTTGGTGATTTCAGTCATCATACAGTCGACATCCATCATTTTCAGTGACATGCAGTCTATTAACAGTCTCTGGATCATTGCGTGTAAAGATTTTGAACATCTTCTTTGACATTTTTAATGTTCCCCAAAGGTTTGCTGCATTTATAACGCGCCCATGTCTTGAGGTTGTTCAGTATTATATGATTTACTCTCTATGTGTGATTTAATTGGACAGGAATCACAGGACTGATGTTTCTATTTTAGACAATGACCAAAGACAAGAAAGAAATAAAGTAGTGACTGCAGGTTGAAGGAAAGTAATGGAGTAAAAGTACTGATACTGCACTAAACATGCACTCAAGGAAAAGTAAAAGTCCACATTTTAAAACTACTCAGTAAATTACAATTCCTGAGAAAAACTACTCCATTACAGTAGTTTGAGTATTTGTAATTAGTTACTTTACACCACTGCTGGACACTTACAAAGTGGCTTAGACCTTTCAGAATAAACATACATCTGTGAGCCATTATATTATGACCACCCTCATGATAACCTATACAATCTACTTTAGCACTTTGATGTGTGGCTGCCGGCAAGGCGTTGATTCAGTGATGTGATCAAGGGTCTATTGGTGTATCTGGTAGCATCATTTCAACGTCAGACCTCTAGTTTCTGTACATCAGTGGTTCTCAAACTTTTTTCACCAAGTACCACCTCAGAAAAAAATTGCCTCTCCAAGTACCACCATAATGATCGGTATTGAAATACAGTAGCGTAGTAGGCCTAATTAAGCAGCGACAGCACTGCACAGTTAAAAAAAAGACAAATCAATTCCTTTTATTAAGAATATGTATTATTGTCAGCCACTTTGTACATTATAAATAGTTTGAACATTAACTGTGCTTGCAGAGTAAAAAATAACTTTACCATTTAAATTAAAATGTGCTTTTAAAAGTGATTCAAAAAATGGCACTGTTCTTAAAGAATAAAAAGAAAACTGCTGTACTTGTAAAGTATTAATGTATAGTAGCCTATTCATCAAAACCTGCAAATGTTGCTTGGACCTGATGAATATAGGTTATATGTCATATACGTATATACATACATTTTTTATACCTTTTGAGACATATATTGCATGTACATATGACATATATTTGATATCTAAACGTTAACTTGTATTTTGATACGATTCGAAATTACATATTTAAATCAGAAATTAGATCTGCTTACTGCTCGTCATTTACAGTAGGCCTGTGTGTGTCAGAAAAGCGAGTGATTAATGCATAAATTCCATAGTCTGTTGATATTCTTGATTCTGATTGGCTGGAGGGTGTGCAACGCTCAGGTAGTTCCAGTCAGTTTTGATCACAGTTCGAAATGAATGCGCTTCTCCCAAACGTTTATAGTTACTATAGCAACTCGCATGTGAAACCGATGAGAGATCCGCAAAATTAGAAAGTACTCATCTGACTGAGAATGTCTTAATTGTCCACCCATGATCGGACTGATGAAATCGTATAATAATATCAGCATGTATAAACAGCACTGACACATGCTCTCTATCTCTCTGTCTGCCTGCGCGTCCTGCATTAACGCACGGCAAGCCGTTGATTATCCCTTACATCAGGGCTATTCAATTAGTTTGTCATGGGGGCCGGTTCATGAAAAGCATCCCAAACGAAGGGCCGGAGAGGTATGACTTGCAATATGAGTGAGGATGCAACTACATATGTTGCATTTTTGCTCCTTAAGACGCCCACGTTGGCTTTTTCTACATTAAAATGTTAATATGTTGTATTTTGAAACTACATAATATCAGTGCATTTTACAATGTGTCTTTTTTTAACAAACCTTCAAATGTTTTATTTCAAAGCACGACAAAAGCAGTGTATTGTTTAAGCAGGCTTCTTCTACATTCAAACACATTCATGTGTTTTGAACTGCATAACAATTATGGATGCAGCAATTATAGATTTTGGTTGTATGATTATAGTCTGAAGAATAATCATGGTTTCACGGTAATTGCGTCAAATGTAAATTTAAGCTTTATTTTCGGTAGGCCTAATTATTTAGATTAACTGTTGTTATCATCTGCATTCAGAAATAAAGGTACAGGAGCTGTCACTGGGGCAGTACCTTTTCAAAAGGTACATATTTGTATCTGAATGGTCTATAATGGTACCTCAAAGGTGCTTTTTAGGCACATTTGTGTACGAATATGCACCTGTGAGGTTCCACTGTGGAATCTTTGGGTACCTTTTGAAAAGCTACTGCCCCAGTGACAGCTCCTGTACCTTTATTTCTGACAGTGTACATACATAATCATTTTAATAATAATTTGTCTAACATATCTTTTGTTTACATTGCACTCAAAGCCACGCACAACCTCACCGCAATGTTTTCTAATGCGTGCGCCCGGATAGCCGCGAGCGCATTGTTCCGCTTGCGCGCGCACATTGGTGTATTCTACATTAGAACAAGCATGCGCGCGGAAAGGACGTGATAGTGGAACGGCGCGCCGCTATAGTTAATCCAGTGTGCTTGCATTGGCATCGGCGTACAAGCTCGGAACGTTAAACTAGCGCACAGGTGGCATAACTGTGTTTAATTGCAGCAGTTTCGTTCTGTGCAACAGAAACGCGCAATTGAGAAGCCTTTACGAATAATTAACCGTGACGAATTAAAGCGCAGTGAAATCGGCGAATCGTTGCATCCCTAACAAAGATATCAGTGCATTGTATAAAAGGACTTTTCGACAAAAATATCCAAATGTTTTTTGCTGCCAGCTCCACTCGCCTAATGACAGGTGACTCACGCTCTGCGCAGCCTTTAACTGCAGCCCGTGCTGTATTGAACAGACGCACATCACTTCATAACTATAGCGGCTGTTTTTCGACTGAACTAAATTTATTTCTGATGTCTTGTTCAAACTAATTGGGGGGCCAGAAAAAATGGTCTTGGGGGCCGGGTTCGGCCCGCGGGCCGCCAATTGAATAGCCCTGCCTTACATACACATGTACAGTGCTTGACCAATTCATACGTGCAGTATTCCCGAGTTAGTATCTGAAATCCCAACACAACAGGACTGGTCTGCTGAAGGGCTTCTCTAGCGCGTGTGTCTGCTTCGCACAACCCTCCGCCAGCGCGCGCGCCTCTTTTTCTTCCTCCGCGCCAAGCAGACTGATTTTTTTTTTAACGTTTGATGACGCGATGCACTAAAGTAAACATTCTAAGCACTCCGGTGTACTCGTACGCTTCAGGGAACAGCCAATGCTCTCTGATCACGGTGTTATCGGACGCGTCAAAGGGTTTAAAAAGTGTGTTCATTTTATTATTTTATTACTCAGAGATTCTTCCGCGTACCACTGGAAGAAGTCCCGCGTACCACTAGTGGTACGCGTACCACAGTTTGAGAACCACTGCTGTACATTACAGAGTGCTGGTAATGGAGCACAAGCATGCTTTTCCAAGTCAAACGTCTAATGTTCAATAGGGTTCATGTTAGGTGTATTTGCAGACCAGTCCATTAACAGAAATTGATCTGCATGTTCCTTGAACCTTTCTTATCGACTGTAGTTGACTGATGTTTTTTGTTTATTACCATAAATGTTTGCAGCAGTTAATGGGTAGGAAATTTGCGAAATGATTTTGGGAGTGTCATAACTAAAAACTTAAAAAATAAAACCTTTTTAACTTGTAGCTAATGTTTACAATGCAAATTCAACTAGATTCATTTATTTGGTAAACAAAGTAAGTCTCTCATATAATATATCTACTAAAAGACAGAGAATATTGCTTTACAAACTGTATTGTACTTAAATCATGTGAACATTTTTATTTTAGTCAATAATATTTCTAAAATTGATTAAAAAACTTAATAAATACATATATTTACACACATTTACACAAGTGAATAAATAGACTCTATGATCGGCTAAAAATCTGTGCGTTTCTGTGCATGCAGTTTCCGTGTGCGCCTATTAATGGGGAAATAATTTAGTGCCCCAGTTCCTACAGATCTTTGAAAAGTCTTAAGTATTGGATATGTAAAATTTAAGGCCATAAAAAGTCTAATTCTGAGTTCACTCTAGACGCCACTAGCTCTAGTTTACTCATGGGATGTTTTTCCCCTCTCGCAAGTTTTTCGTTGAGTTCAGTTATATCTGTAACGGTTGTGTGAATTCATTTTGCATGTCCGCAGCAAACACGTCCTGCATTCCATGTCATTTGCACCAGACCACAGTAATTTGACTCTGTTCATGTGTTTGTATTGACTTTGTTTATAATTTACTTGCACAAATACTTAGTTCCCAGCATTATTTTTTGCTAATAAAAGGTTATACGTATATTTTAGATGATGATTTGATTTGGACATACTGTATGTATGGAATATGTTTATAATGCTAAGTAGTTAGCATTATGTGAATTTTCTTATTTTCTTATTTATTTTTATTTTTTGGTTATACATGTTTTTTTTTCATACCTCATCCTTGAATTAGCCAACACACTATATACTCCAAATCTTTATTATATTTCCCAGGCTTACTTATTTTTGCTTATATTAAATTTGTTGATTTGTATTAGGACTGTGCAATTAATCACAATCGCAAAAAAATCGTGATTTAAGCACATGCAATTTCTAAATCGGAAAGGCTGCAATTTTATCTATTAATTTATTTAGATTTTTGTTCACGTTCTTGTGCGCATAATTTGAATATGTTAACCAATCAGAGCTGACGCAGCACACTGGGCAATTACAGCTAAGCTGAGGGGGAGAAAGATGTTAACCAATCAGAGCTCACTCTGCGCACGACGAAGTTGAGCAGGAGAACCGAATAGGTGGTTTTGATTTACGATAGTTTTTATTTATTGTTCTGACTGGAATTGAGGTTAGTTTTTTATTTATTTGTTCATGTTGTCTGTTTTTAAGACAATCTATTACAGTTTTGTTTATCCAGCAGTTAGTACTACTGTGTACAGTATGTATTTAACTAGAGGTGAGGTTAGTTAATGTTAATGTTTGTTTCATGTTGTCTGTTTAAAAGGCAATTTTACTATAGTTTTATTTATTAAACTGGTCACACTTTACAATAAGATTCATTAGTTAATGTTAATTAATGCATTTACTAACATGAACAAACAATGCATTTACTACAGTATTTGTTCATGTTGGTTAACGGTAGTTAATGAAAATACAGCTGTTTATTGTTAGGTCATGTTAACTCACGGTGCATTAACTAATGTTAACAAGCATTTTAACTAATGTTAACAAGCATTTAATGTTAACAAGCACTTGGATGTGAAAAATGCATTAGTAAATGTTCAATTATGATTAATAAATGCTGTACAAGTGTTGTTCATGATTAGTTCATATTAGTAAATTCATTAACTAATGAACCTTACTGTAAAGTGTTACCAATAAACTTAATACTATGGTATTTCATCGTGAAATGTTTTGTTCTGCACTTCTCATGCACTGAATACATTTAGAATGTATGTATGTAGCTTGTTTGAAAAAGGAAAAATAGCTGTCAAAATCGCAAAATAAAATCGCAATCGCAATATTCGTTCTAAAAATCGCAATATGATTATTTTGTCCATATTGCACAGCCCTAATATGTATAAATGAATTGTTAATTTATGTATTTCTAGACCATTTTGTCTCTCATTGTCTAATTAACCTGAAGATATAGTAAATATTCAATATATTGTGCAGCCTTTATTTGTTTGGTTATTACACACTTATTTATTTTAATTTTAAATGTAGATTAACTCAATGATTTCTATTAACATTTTCTTTATTTTGTTCTTCACTCATAATCTAGTTAACTAATATATTAATTCATTCCTTCATTCATTCAATTTTCCTTCGGCTTAGTCTCTGATTTATCAGAGGTCGCAGAACACAGCGGAATGAACCGCCAACTATTCCATCATATGTTTAACCAGTACTGGGAAACACCCATATACTCTCTCATTTACACACATTCATACACTACGGCCAATTTAGTTTATTCAGTTCATCTGTACCACTCGTCTTTGGACTGTGGGGGAAACCGGAGCACCCAGAGCAAACCCACACCAACATGGGGCGAACATGCAAACTCCACACTGAAATGCCAACTGGACTAGCTGGGACTCGAACCAGTGACCTTCTTGCTGTGAGGTGACATTGTTAACTGAGCCACCGTGCCTACTAATACATTTTAAATGTTTAATATATTGCTTTGACTTACTCTACTCCCTTTCCCGTTTCAGCTCATATACACATCAAATATCAAAATGCTGAACAATGTCAAGTCAAGCAGAACACACTGTATTTTGGTTGGCTATTTGAGTAGACATTTACACACATAAATATGCCATGTAACACTCCTCAGGTTTCCTAACCAGAAGTGCTTTGGTTCACATTTTACGCTCATCGTCTTTCTCACTGTCTGCAGTAAACAGATCCTCAGACTCTCCTGTCTGCAGGAAATACATGGTGTTTGTTTGGGAAATGTGGGTGAACTAATCCATTAAGCTTGACCAGCACTCGCCGGAGCGCTGCAGATCCTCATGTCACGTCTCAGATGTTCAGATGTTTTTGTATCTTTTTCTCAAACACCAGGGGTTGTGGGGTCACTGACCTCAAAACACAGAGGATCTTCACAGACACTCAGCGGCTGGACATTTGCGTATACGTTTCATGTTCGCTGAGGTGGTTTGGGTGAAGGCATTAGTTCACCCCGAAATGAAATCCCTTGTCATCGTTTACTTCAATCTTGTATGGTTTTCCTTTGAGCACAAAAGAAGATGTTTTGAAGAATGTTGGAGATCAGACAGTTCACGGTAGCCATAATATGAAACAATACTATTAAAGTTAATGGCTGTCATCAAATGTCTTGTTTTCTGTTTTTGGATGAACTGTCGCTTTTGTTCTTGCTTTTTTTTTTTTTTTTTTTTTTTTTTTTTTTTAAGTAAACTACTCCAGCGTCGTTGACTCAGGAAAATACATTTTAGATTGGAAATGCTGGTGTAATGTTTAAGTGTAGACAGACTGAAACTAGTTCTGCACAATATTGTAAAACACTGACATATATTAAATTTTTCTAACTATATACACTCACCGGCCACTTTATTAGGTACACTGGTTCAGCTGCTCGTTAACGCAAATTTCTAATCAGCCAATCACATTGCAGCAACTCAATACATTTAGGCATTAAAAAAATAAGCAAGACGATCCGCTGCAGTTCAAACTGAGCATCAGAATGGGGAAGATAGGTGATTTAAGTGACTTTAAACGTGGCATGGTTGTTGGTGCCAGACGGGCTGGTCTGAGTGTTTCAGAAACTGCTGATCTACTGGGATTTTCACGCACAACCATCTCTAGGATTTACAGAGAATGGTCCAAAAAAGAGAAAATATCCAGTGAGCTCATAGAAAGGCAACAGTTACTCAAATAACCACTTGTTACAACCAAGGTATGCACAAGAGCAGTGTTTCTCAACTGGTGGGAACATTTTTAGTGGGTCGCGGAGTGTGTGTAAAACATTAGTTTTTAACTTATTTACGGGACTTTACCGGACTTTTATTTTGAAATGCTCATATCGGACTTTTATTTTGAAATGCGTATACCGGTCTTTTATTTTGAAATGCGCAATCGTACTTTGTAACATTTGTATAATTTGATACATTTTGTCCAATGAAATCAATAAAAAAAATTGTTTATTTGTAAGTCTTGGTGATTTTCTTATGATTTATCTGTCACTACTTCTGTATGTTAACAAAAAAATACAAATTAATTCATTATAATTCCTAAAATTTAAATATAGTTTAAAAATTTGGGTTGCGACTTGATGACCATGTAAAAAGGTGGGTCCCATGGCCAAACCAGTTGAGAACCACTGCACAAGAGCATCTCTGAACACACAACACGTCCAACCTTGAGGCAGACGGGCTACAGCAGCAGAAGACCACACCAGGTGCTGTTGAGAACAGGAAAATGAAGCCACAATTCACTATTTCATAGTAAAATAATGCAATGCTTGATCACTTTTTTTTAACAATACCGTATATTACTTTTGCAAAAATTGGCAACTTTTGTTTCATGGCATAAAGAAAACTCAACTTCAGCCTTCATATCTCCTCCGTTTAATCTCAGACCCATCTAGAAGAAACAGCAGAGACAATAAGAAATCCCTCGTGTTTCTTCTTTCCTACAGGAGCGTCTCCACCTAATGTGTCTCCGTGTGTTTCATTGGAGTATTAGAGCGAGACCGAGCTGCAAACGAACAAAAGAGAAGGAAGCCAACAAGTTTCCTTTAATCTGCGTGTTTATAGTTGTTCTTCAGCAGCGTGTTTGAGGAAAGTCCCTCAGCTTTGTTTCTTATTCTTGCTCCGTCGAGACTGATTAGAGGCCAGCAGATTGGGTTACCTGATGTCCTCCTCGTGTCTCTAACTGCGGCTTCAATCTTGTTTTTTTAGGGAAGCACGCTGAGGAAGAGGAAGATGTATGAGGAGTTCCTCAGCAAGGTGTCTATACTCGGTAAGTCAAGAGATTTGGGTCTGTTAAAGCACACACACAGCTCATTTATTAAACACAACAAAAAGGAAAACGGCTAAATCATCTGTCAAACTGTTCTTGTGTTAAAGGATTACATTAAATAAAGAGAAAAATGAGCTATCGTCACTTTCAAGAGCTCAGTTGCTGGTGTTAGTTATCAAAGCATATCACAGCATCTATAAATCCTTAAATATTAAGAAGTAAAAGTGCCATTTTATGTTTTGCTTCTGCATTATTGTAATGTAGCAGATACAAATCTTTATTTTAAACATAAAAATACAGTTAAAGTCAGAATTTTTAGCCCCCCTGTACATTTTATGGAGAGATTTTTAACACATTTGTAAACATAAAAGTTTTAGTAACTCATTTCTAATATCTGATTTCTTTTATCTTTGTCATGATGACAGCACATAATATTTGACTAGATATTTTTCAATATGCTAGTATTCAGCTTAAAGTGACATTTAAAGACTTAATTAGTCTAACTGGGCAAGTTAGGGGAATTAGGCAAGTCATTGTATAATGATATAAGAAAAGTAGGAGAAAAAATATTATCGGAAATACTGTGAAAAAATTCTTCCTCTGTCAAACATCATTCGTGAAATTATAGAAAAAATAATTCTAATAATTGTGACTTCAACTGTATTGTTCATTACTTTTTTATTATGTGGATAACAAATGTGTACAAACTAAATCTGATTGTAAAGTGTTCCTTTGTAATTTAATGTATATGAGAACTGTTTAATCAAAAAAACCTAATTTGCGTAGATTGATGCTTCAACAACTCCTTCAACATACCATAAATCTCAAACAAAATTAATTCTAAAAAAACTGAAAATCCACAGTTCAGTGTGGTTTAAATTTCACCGCTGAAAGTCCAGACACTGAACAGCAAATCCATATATGAGCAGCTCCACAAGTCCCAACTAAGCAGGACAGTGGTGACAGCGGCGTTTCAATTCAGTTCAGTTAAATTCAATTCAAGTTTACTTGTATAGCGCTTTTCACAATAATTAGCATTCCAAAGTAGCTGCACAAACACTTGTACATATACATTACACTATTACATTACAGTCAAAATCAGAATAGTTAAGTGTAAATCTTGCAATTTTCTCATAATACCTTTTTTTTCTAAACATAAAAATAAAAGACAAAAATAAATCTGAAATTTGAGATCTAAATTAAGAATAGCAAATAATCTGAATAATCTATAAATGCTCAACAGTGTGGAAAAGTGCAAGATGTAAACTAAGTAAGTTTTGAAGATTGACTATTACAGTATAAACGCACTTTCTTCACATAGCTTCAATAACTTTAGTGTTAACATCTCATTTCAACATCAAAAATTCTCATTTTTTTCTCTGAATTGTAAGAAAAGTCAGAAAATTGAAACATGAACAGCAATGAAGCCAGAATTATGTGGAAAACAAAATAGCAGAACAAGTTAGAAACGTAAAATAAAACCTGAATTTGATTTTTTGTTGTTATTTTTATCTTTTATATTTATCCTATGGTGGAAACTGTTTCTATTGTATTAAACACTGTAAGTAAGATGTTCTTCTGAGATGTCTAAAACACCAGCACATGATGACTTTCTAAAGAAACAGTAAATAATCTTGCTGTGCATACTTTTTTTTTTTTTTTTTAGAATTCATTTTGTTTGAAATGTTAATTTTTTAAATCTTAAAAATGTTGCCAAACTTCGACATATGCTATCAATGTCTGATGCGGAAAAGCTCATTCAGGGTTTCATGACATCTCGATTAGATTACTGTAATGCATTACTAGGCGGCTGCCCTGTTGGCCTAATTAACAAACTTCAGCTAGTTCAAAATGCAGCTGCTAGAGTGCTTTCTAGAGCAAAGAAATATGATCATATTACTCCAGTTCTTTCATCGCTGCATTGGCTCCTTATTAAATATTGTATATATTTAAAAAAAAATTCTGACTACCTACAAAGCCCTGAGCGGCTTAGCTCCCCAGTATTTGAGGGAGCTCCTGGTGTATTATAGCCCATCATGTCCTCTACGTGCCCCTACGGGACTTGTAGGGCTGCGCATCAATGGATTAATCTTCAGTGTTTGGACTCTCAGCAGTGAATATTAAACCACACTGAACTGAACTAAAATGAACTTCAACACTGAAAACTGAACTGACACTGTTTCAATTTTTTATAATGCATGTGAAGCTGCTTTGACACAATCTACATTGCAAAAGCGCTATACAAATAAGGATGAATTGAATTTGAAATTTATGGTATTTATGGTTGTTGAAGCATCAATCTACGCAAATTAGAGTAAAAATTTGTTCCAGTAAGGTTTTTTGATTAAACAGTTCTCATACAGTAAATTACAAAGAAACACTTTACAATCAGATTTAGTTTATAGACATTTGTTATCCACACAATAAAAAAAGTAATGAACAATACAGTTGAAGTCACAATTATTAGAATTATTTTTTCTAATATTTCCCAAATAAAGTTTAACAGAGCAAAAAAATTAATAAATAAAAAAATTACAGTATTTCTGATAATATTTTTTGTTCTGGAGAAATTCTTATTTGTTTTAATCTGGTAAGAATAAAAGTGGTTTCATTTTTTTTTTCATTTTAAGGTCAATATTATTACACCCCCCCCCCCCCCTTTGATTGTCTACAGAACAAACCATCGTTATTTCAAGAGTTCACACTTAGCTGATGATTGATTATAAAGCGTATTTGG
>CAIGQQ010006944.1:889049-900182 GCA_903798035.1 Danio albolineatus
GAAAGGGAGGGGGTAGTGCCTCTTGTTGGAGCGTGGTGGGTGAGGGGGTGGCCGGGGGTTGGGCTTGGCGTGACTCCGTGGGAGTCGAAGCTCTGGGACCTCCGTGGGAGATAGAGCTGTGAATGAGAGTGAGTGAGTGGTAGCGGAGTATAGCTCGCGCTAAAGGACAGGGAGGGAGTAGTTAGAGCAGGATAAAATAAGACAAGGAAAAAAGGGGGGAGGGTCAGGAAGCGGAGAAACTCAACGCTGGAAGGAAGAAAAAGTAGCGGAGGAACTCAACGCTAGAGGAAAGAAAAGCAGCGGAAAAACTCGACGCTGGAGATTTAGGAAGATTAGTGAGGGAATCCAGGGCTGGAAGAAAAGAGGGTTAGCGGAGTAACTCGACGCTAGAAATGACAGAAAGTCGCGGAGAAACTCGACGCTAGAAAGAGAAAGAAGAGGAAATGGCAGAGTCATGCTCATGCCCTTGAGCTGGTTTATGGATGTCTTCTGGTGAGAGACAGCTGGGCTTCCTTGAGGTGGTGTCGGCTGAGTCGGATGTATGTTTGGTATGCGTCAGAGGACCAACGGCCGAGGGCCTGGATTTGGTTTTGGGAGAGCCCGTTTTGGGCAGCAGAGGTTGCGGCTCCTATTCTGAAGGAGTGGCTTGGAAATGATTCGGGGGGAAATCCAGATAAACGTAGTATTTCTTTTAGGTGTTTTTGAAACCAAAAACGAGTCACTGGACGGTTGGCGTCGTCAGTGAAAAGTGGGGGTCTCTACTGATGCAGAGGTGGTCGGTATGGAGAGTTATGAGTGCTCCCGCAGGAATGTTAAATGCTATCAGTAGTGATATGTAGAGATGAAATTGAGTAAGGTCTCAGTTAGAGCGTCGGGGCTTGATGCAGTGGTGTGGTGGGTGGGTGTCGCTCGGCAGAGCGTCTTTGTTGTTGCAGAGGTGGTCAGGATTGGAGAGAGTCATGGGTGCTCCTGTGGGACTGTTAGAAACTGCCAGTAGTGATATGTAGGGATAAAAGTAAATAAGGCTCGGCTAGAGCGTCGCTGCTGTTGCAGTGGTATAATGTGTGTGTGGCTCGGCAGAGCTTATCTGCTCAGTAGAGCATCTGGGCATTGTTGCAGGTGGAATGATGCTACAGCGAATTGTGGTTCGCGGAGCTGTTGCAGAAGTCCAATGTTAGTTAGTATGAAGACATTCCCGCAGAAGCATTTACTGCTGTATTAGTGCGGGGGGTGGGGGGTTACAATAGAGGTATTTGGAATGTAAGTGTATATGAGCTCATTTAGAGCGTTGCTGCTGCAGCGATTGAACTCGGGGCGACCCCTAAATAGGTCCGGCTGTAGTGAATGGAAGCATGGGATGGGATGAGGGTCAGCTTCTGGGGCCGATTGCCTTGGTCTCTGGAATGGGAAAACAAGAGAGAATCAAAATGTGGTACAAGTGTTATTACAACAAGGTACATGAACGGCAGACATAGTTAATTGTTTTAGCAGATATCTTGTCTTATAGGTGTCTACATAAGAGCATGAGCAACTGTGAATAGAAGCTCCCTTTATTATTTCGTGGTACGAGCTTAGTTGTTGTGGATGGAAGAGGTGGGCATTTGTCCTCCCACGAGATGGTGGACGGATAGAGCTGAGGGTATGTGGTGGGGTTCAGCTGGTGATCCTAGCTCTTGTGGTCTCTGGAGTGAAAAACAAGAAAATCAGGAATGAAATTAAACATTGTACTTGTACAGCAGACATAATAAATTGTTTAGCTGGTATCTATGAGAGGCGTTTTAATAGGGGCATGGCCAACTGTGATGGAAGCGCTTTGTTAATGCGTGGTATAATAGCTTGTTTTCACGATGTGCGAGAATTGTAGAGTTGAGCCTTTGTTCCCCTGCAGGATTGCAGATGGATGGAGAGCTGAAGGTAATGGCTAATGGTCCTGGAAGATCCTCTTGAAGGCTGAGCAGGTGAATTGATAGTGGACTGAAGTTTTAAACCCCTTAGAGGAATAGCATTGTTTAAAAGCAAATATATCAAACCAGAGTCAATGGATGAACGTCACTTCATTTGTCTAAATAGAGGAATGGAAGCCCCTTTTGCATGATAGCTTCGTTGTTGCATGGTGCAAAGATGGTAGAGGTGGGTCAATTTATCAGAAGTATTCTCTTCCGATTTGTCGCAGTCGAGTGGGAAGTTTCTTTTCTTTGTGATTTTCACCTCCAAATGATTTGTAATTGGAATTCGCTCGTGACTTTCGGTGTATGAGTCACTCTCTGTGTATAAGTCACTATGGCACGTAAATTTCAGTTTTTTTTTTTTATATAAACTTAAGCCGTGTTTGAATAACATTACGCTTGTAATCTTAAGGTGATTAAAATAACAAGCGTGTCTGGCCAAAGTCATTCACAGAATCATTTGCACTCATAGACTGTCAAGAGAGAGAGTGAGGGACCGTCTCTCGTACTATGGGCTGCTGGGTGGAGACATTTCTCCTTTAGCTATTGGTTCGATGGGATGTCAGTCAAGGGTTCGTGGATCGGCGGCCATTTTGATGACGTAATGTTTACATCTGGAGGTGCCGGTTTACTGAGCGAGCTACGGCGATAAGTTTATCGACGTATAATGTGTTGTGGACTGATGATTTATGCGATTGGATTGCCTGGACCCTTTGCAGACAAGTTACTCCGTGCTGTTTGGAATGGATACTTGCTAGGATGCCATTGATCTGTAAAAAGGCGGAGGCCGGAGAAGTTAGTTTATCATGCAGGTCTCCTCTTTCAAAGATGTATCGAATGTTTAGTCTTTTTAGAAGTAGTTGTTTTTGCGAGGCTTCCCCTCATTGAATTCCATGTACGTTACCGCGGGTGGGCCGCTAGGATAGCGGTGCGGGTTCGGCTGCATTGTAATGACTTGAATCGCCGGCGTCTTGAGAGTTTCGGCGGAGTTCGAGGACTGTGATTTTGCTGGGTTGAAGACGTGGCGGATGCGTTTTGTGAGGCAATTTGATGAGGAAGGTTTTGGTGATGAAGTTGTTGGAGTTATAGTTGGAGATGTAGTTGTCTTTGAAGTAGTTGTTGTAGCAGTAGCAGTAGCAGTAGCTGGCTGAAACGAAGCGTTCTTCAAAACGAAGATGACCAGAGTGGGAAGCTCTGGTAATTTATAGTGTGTAAGGATTCGTCTGATTGGTGCAATATGCGGAGCTGATGTGGTACCAGCTGTGTTCAATCATAAGCACATGATCCTCTCGAAATTAGTTTATAAATAAACCCCACACAGTGACTTGCCTAATTACTCTAACTTGCCTAATTAATCTAATGAAGTCTTTAATTAAGTGAACAAACTTCACCAATTGGCGAAAGACCTCGAGAGAAACCAGTATCTGTTAGGCAGAACCATTTCTCCTCTGGCCAAACTATCAGTAAAAGTCACATTGTTTAACTGTAGAGTTGAATTTTGAACACCAAGAGTCGACAGAGCAGAGATCAACATCCCATAATGCAATTCCCAACCATAAATAAATGGAAAACGCTTGCTAATCACAAAATACAGAAGCAGTTTTTACAGTGTACGCTTATTTTTAAGATGGTAGTGTTGATTGACAGACACCTCTGCAGCCTACAAACACCGCTTCGGCCCTCACTTACATTCCAGCGATTTTGTTTGGTGAGCGAGAGACAAAGAGGAGCACCATTAGGATGGTCAGTTGAGCGCTGACCCCTCGTCCTTCAGCACCCTGAGGTCACTCCTCACTCTAAATGGGGTTATTAAATGGCTGAACAAACACCCTCCTCCTCTGGGTTTCCTCTGTTTTTCTTTCTCTCTGTTTCACAGCCCTGTCACGACCTGTCTTCAAACGCTCCGCTCTCTCGCTCTTCAGACCTCTTTTCTTCGCTCTTCTTCTCGCCTCTGATTTTGTTTGCATAAGACTTTTTTTTGGAGATTGTGGTGAAATCTGTGCTGTTTCATAAATAGTTGGCACGTTTCGTGGTTTGTGAGGTCTTGGCACTTGTAAGGTCTTACAAAGAAATACTTAAGGGTCATGTTTTATGTATTTATAGGCTCTGATTGTCTGGGTGGACTTTTGAATATGATTTTTGCGATCACCTGGCAACAACATAGCAACCCGCTAACAAATATTTGGAAGGACTGGTGGGAATTAATGAATATTCAAATTATATTAGTTCTGGCTTGTGAGAAAAACGTTGTAACATTACAATTGACTTTAATTCATTTTGTTTAAAAAATATGTGTAATCGAATACTTAAGCAGATAAATAAATAAAAATGTATGTGTATATAAGTATATATATGTGTCTATATATGTATATATGTGTGTATACAGGGAGTGCAGAATTATTAGGCAAGTTGTATTTTTGAGGATTAATTTTATTATTGAACAACAACCATGTTCTCAATGAACCCAAAAAACTCATTAATATCAAAGCTGAATATTTTTGGAAGTAGTTTTAGTGTGTTTTTAGTTTCAGCCATTTTAGGAGGATATCTATGTATGCAGGTGACTATTACTGTGCATAATTATTAGACAACTTAACAAAAAACAAAAATATACTCGTTTCAATTATTTATTTTCACCAGTGAAACCAATATAACATCTCAACATTCACAAATATACATTTCTGACATTCAAAAACAAAACAAAAACAAATCAGTGACCAATAAAGCCACCTTTCTTTGCAAGGACACTCAAAAGCCTGCCATCCATGGATTCTGTCAGTGTTTTGATCTGTTCACCATCAACCATCTGAGTCGGATGGAGCTCTGCCCTTTACCGATCCAGCCACGGGCCCATCCATCTGGCCCATCAAGACTCACTCTCATTTCATCAGTCCATAAAACCTTAGAAAAATCAGTCTTGAGATATTTCTTGGCCCAGTCTTGACGTTTCAGCTTGTGTGTCTTGTTCAGTGGTGGTGGTTTTTCAGCCTTTCTTACCTTGGCCATGTCTCTGAGTATTGCACACCTTGTGCTTTTGGGCACTCCAGTGATGTTGCAGCTCTGAAATATGGCAAAACTGGTGGCAAGTGGCATCTTGGCAGCTGCACGCTTGACTTTTCTCAGTTCATGGGCAGTTATTTTGCGCCTTGGTTTTTCCACACGCTTCTTGCGACCCTGTTGACTATTTTGAATGAAACGCTTGATTGTTCGATCACCAATTTTAAGAGTGCTGCATCCCTCTGCGAGATATCTCACTATTTTTGACTTTTCGGAGCCTGTCAAATCCTTAGCTGCATCCCAAATCGCGTACTTATGCACTATTCTACGCCATTTTGAAGTATAAATAGTGTAAGTAGTGCGTTCACACTGAAAACTCTAAAAATAATAAGTGCACTTTAATTACCCGGATGATACACTCATTCCACTGGTAATATAAAGTGTGTGATGATGGACACTTCACGCCCTCAACGACCGCAGCTTTGGCCACGTAACGGAAGAGGCGGAGCTATCGTGCGCACATGTTAGGTAACTTTATTTATTTTGGACTGTAAAAGCAAAATTGTCCTACAAGAGTGATTATAGCGTCTCCTGATGGTGAATGCTGTTATACTCATGCCAGGTATTACTTGGTGTTTTGGTCATTTATTTAATGAATTTGGCAACCGTCAAACGTCATCAGGGAAACAGTTTGAACTTCCGCTTAGTAAAAAAGCCATTAGTGTTCCATTTGGGACAGCACTACATACATATACTATGCTGTTAAGTGTGTAAGTGCATAAGTACATAGTGCATAAGTGCATAGTGTATAGTGTGTCATTTGGGACGCAGCTCTTTTTTTGACCCATTTTGCCAAAGGAAAGGAAGTTGCCTAATAATTATTCACACCTGATATAGGGTGTTGATGTCATTACACCACACCCCTTCTCATTACAGAGATGCACATCACCTAATATGCTTACTTGGTAGTAGGATTTCGAGCCTATACAGCTTGGAGTAAGACAACATGCATAAAGAGGATGATGTGGTCAAAATACTCATTTGCATAATAGTTCTGCACTCCCTGTATATGTGTGTATGTGTGTATACAGTATACTGTATGAATGTATGTGTGTATATATGTGTGTGTGTGTGTGTGTTTATGTATGTATGTATGTGCGTATATATGTGTGTATGTATGTGTGTATGTGCATATATATATATATATATATATATATATATATATATATATGTATATATATATATATATATTGCGCCTGGTAAATGCAAGCACGTCACATGCGTAGCGCTTGCACACCATGCTCTCTATTTGCACACGCAAACCGTGCATCTCGATTAGAAATAACCCTAAGCTTATTGCCATTCCTTCCAAGGCACACGCTCAACAGTTTTCATACCAAAACTTCATACCAACCTTTTTTTTTTACTGTTATTGACAGTGTTTGGTCAATAAACATCGATACCTTTTTATCGGCCCACCCCTAATATATCATAAGTAAAGGTGTTCTTATCAGAATAAATAATTATAATAAGCTAATTTTCTAACAAATTAATAAATAAGGTAAATATACATGAAAAAATCTCAGATATTTAAGATATTTTAAAACATTTATTACAAAATAATGTTTTCTCCAATCCATTTTAATGAAAGATATAAGCAATAATAGGCTTGTTTATTTTTTATTGTCATATTAGTAAACACAAATAGATTTACAAACATGTAATGTTTGTAAACAAATATCAAATATTGTGGTTTAATCTCTTACTTGTGCATACAAATGTTACATACAATATTAAATATTCAGTTTTATTTTAGGTGAGGAAATGAATATTCACTCCTCAAATAATATAGTGATGATATTAATTTATGTTTTCTCAAATTGAAACAAACAAACAACTGATCTAAATTAAGTGTCATGAGTGCTTACATTTATATTGATGCTTTATCGCCCAGAGACATATTTGAGTTTTTTACAATAGCCTAAAAGTTTAAAGTGTTAACCCTGACACACACTTTACACAGTTTTTTTTTCTGGGTTGAAGCTTGAAATGTTGATTTTGCTCTGGCTGATGGCTCAGGTTACGGCTGAAGCAGGTGGACGTCTGCCCGGCCGTGAGGATGTCTTAGCCAGCCTGATAAAGTGACCATTAGTCTGGGGCATGCAGACATGCCGGCCCCAACGCACACACACACACTGTTTTGAGGTCAGATCTGAGAATGATGATCTGCTACTGTCCTGCGCAGGGATGATGGGAAATGAATAATGACTGATGACAGATGCATCGCTTATTAAATTCATCTCACATTTATTTCTTAAGCGCATTTCATGATGCATAGGTTCAAAACACACCATGAAATCAAACTTGAAATGAATTCAGTTATATATAAGAAATATAATATATTATATAAGTCAGGAAAACAATTTTTAACTTAATAAGTTAATCAGGTTTCAACTACATTTTTAAGTTATACAAAGTTTAACTTCATATTTTTAGTCTGTTTGATTGTAAGTTGAGATGACTAGAAAATTTTATTAGATTCAACTAAAAAATTTAAGGCAAGAATTTTTTTACATTGTAAATTCAGTCAAATATCGGTGAAAGTTCATTCTACTTATCAGAAAAAAGTTAAGTGAACTCAATTGGTTTTTATTAAACATTAAGCTGAACTTAAACTGATTAACAAAAACAAGTCTAGTTTCCAGCATCCATTCGTTCATCATTCGTTTTCTTTTCGGCTTAGTCCCTTTATTTATCGGGGGTCACTACAGCGGAATGAACCACCAACTATTCCAGCTTATGTTTTACGCAGCGAATGCCCTTCCAGCTGCAACCCAGTACTGAAGAACACCCATACACACACTCATTCACACTGTAAAAAGTATTACCTAGATCTAACATAAAAAGAGAGGCAAGTGGCTGCATTGGATGTTTTAGGTTGGGTCAACATCCAGCCTTTCTTAAGTATATTAAACACTGCAACATTGCTTAAAACAAATGCAACAAAATTAAGTTGAGCCAACTAATATTTCAGATAAACTTTTTTTTGTTAACGTTAACTTATTTATAAGTTGCTTTATGTTACCTGTACTTACTTCAATTAGGTATTAAGAACTTTATGCTCTAAATAAAATTGACCATGCATTCATTCATTCATTCATTTTCTTTTTGGCTAAGTCCCTTTATTAATCCAGGGTCGCCACAGCGGAATGAACCGCCAACTTATCCAGCATACTGTATGTTTTTAAGCTGTGGAAGCCCTTCCAGATGCAACCCATCTCTGGGAAACATACACACTCACACCCCTACACTACAGACACTTTAGCCTACCCACTTCACCTGTACCACATGTCTTTGGACTTTGAAACCGGAGCACCCGGAGGAAACCCACGCAACCACAGGGAAAACATGCAAACTCCACACAGAAACGCCAACTGACCGAGCCGAGTCTCGAACTAGCTTCTTGCTTTAAGGCGAATGTGCTACTCACTGCACCACCGTGGCGCCATTAACCATGCATACAGTATGTCATTTAAAATGAATTAATTTGATTTCTGCCTGTAACCTCAGAAAATAAATCTTCATTTCCATATTCTAAGCACAACATACAGCGATTAAGTAAAACAGATAAACAGACTTTCCTGTCAATAACAATTAAATAAGAATGGGAAGATGGATTAAAGAGCATAACCTTTATTCTATGTTGTTGCAGTGTTTACAGTGCTAATCCTGTACTTCTGGATTTCTTCCCACCGCAGCCTCGCTTTCGTGTTTTAAGCGTATAGACCTTCGGGATACAGTTGTAGAAAGGCACAGGTTAGAAGAAGGTATGAAAAAACATTTCATAGGCAGGAAAAGTTACTTGTGATGTGATTTTATTTTAGGATTCATAACAAATAACGTCATTATTTTAAAGGTGTATGCTGATTTTCTATAGGCACTATATGCAAGAGGTTTTTTGATCATTTTTGGTAGTTTGAACACATGCAATTACTAACTAACACTGTAACGTGATGGTGTGACGAAGACAACGGGGCGAGGATCCAAGTGCAGATTTTTTATAAAAAGCAGTATAGCAAAACTCACGGGGCAAATCCAAAATCGTAATCATAAACAGGCATGAGATCAGAAGGCTGGCGGCAGGCAAGGAATATCAAACAAGCAAGGCTAAGGTCAAAAAACACGGACGAACAGGCACAAAGAAAACACGTTGTAACACCACTAACAGAGAACAATATTACTGCGAGGATTAACCGTGTGTGTGCTGCTTTTGAAGTAATCAGTCATGATGGTCCTCCGGTGGTGTGTATGCAATCAGTTGGTGTGTGTGTGTGTGTGCTGCATGACTGGAGTTGTAGTCCTAAATATGGCTGATCTGTAGTTCCTGGAAGTGTGAACCAGCGATCTCTGACAGAGGAGAGATCGCTGGTGATCGTGACAAACACATAATCAAAATGAAAAATGATGAGGAAAAAGTAGTTTTATTCATTCTACAGATTGATTAATAATAATAATAATAATAATAATAATAAATAATAATAAATAATCATAATAATAATTCATTTTATTTGTAATTGGCACCTTTCTAGACACCCAAGGTTGCCTTACAACAAGCATCGACAGCCATAACAGGACAAATTAAAACAATTAATAAAACATTGTTAATCAAGCATTTTAAGTGTATGTAAGGGGTTAAAAACACTTTGTGAATATAAAATAACATGAAATTTTTTTTTTAAAAGAAAGCCTGCTTAAAAAGATGGGCCTTTAGGCAAGATTTAAATGTTTTTCATTAAATAAACCCAAATAGTCTCCAGCTTAAAGTGCCTTCACTGGTGAACTTGTGGTGAAATTCTCTGTGTTATGGTTTGCAGCTGGAGATGTCCAGAGGGTTTTGGTGTGTTCGTGTGTGGTACGGCTCTGTGATGGATGCTGGACGCTAGGAAGTGTTTCTGGAATGTGCCGGGTATTGAATGATGGCTTTGGCAGCTTTTTTTTCTGTCTCTCTATAGTCCGTGAGCAACAGAAGCTCTTCCAGTTTCAGGTCTATACCGCATATGTATCTCCAGGAAGGTCATGATAAGCCTTGGTGTCTTTCCGATTAGTCAGTTTATTTATAAAAGCATTAGTCCGAGCCTCTGATGGCGCACCCACTGCTCACTCATGGAGCACCGGATGTAGGGGGGGGACACTATTTTCTGGAAATGATCTCTAAAAACGTCCAACTGTGGATGTTTGTGTTGGTTTTTCAACTTTTTCTCTGTTATCTTCTGTAAAAGTCTTGTTATTCTAATACACTGCCAATCATTTCAGATTCACGCTTAGCTTGTTGATTCAATATATCGATGGAAAATTTTGCCAATGGTTGTATCCAGTGTATCAAATATATATTTTTAAATGAGTCCTATTTCACTCTTTTGAGCAATTTCATGCAAATGTCAACAATGGCATGAAAAAAAGGCATTTGTGTGTGTTTAATAGTCTAACAGTGAAGGAATAGGCCAGATGAACAAATTTGTCTGATGTATAAGATTATTCATGGTCTGTCATCTCCACCTCTCAGTCAGTTCGTAAACATAATGAACATCACACACAGAGCAACACGAGGGACAGTCAGAGGAGATTGTATTGTCCCACTCAGGAAAAGTGCCTTTGGTCAGGGTGCCTTTTCAGTTACAGCTGCACAGGAGTGGAACTGTAATCAGAGACATAACCTCTTACAGTACGTCCAAAAAACATTTAAAATTCTGGTTTATAGAGCATTAGACGTGTCATCATGCCTACTGAAGCATGAATCTACCCAGCATGTTATCTCTTGTGCCTGCCATCTTATTGATTTGTTTAAATGTATTTTAACTATTCTTATCTTTGGTACATATTGTTGGTGTTTTTAGTTTAATTTGTACATATACATTATTTATTAAGGTTTACTATGTCTATTTTAGCGCTTCTTAATTATGCTTGTTTGATTGTGTAATTTTTGGATTGTTTTTTAGGTTGACAATTTTAACATCTGTCCAGGGACAACAGATGAAAAATAGCCTTCTGGCTAATTCTGATGCATTTGCAGAAATGCTTATTAATGTACACTGTCCCTGACAAATAAATAAATAAATTAATTAATTAAATAAATAAATAAATAAATGGATGGATGGATGGATGGATGGATGGATGGATGGATGGATGGATG
>CAIGQQ010006944.1:914550-926673 GCA_903798035.1 Danio albolineatus
AGTAGCACGTTCGCCTCACAGCAAGAAGTTCGCTGGTTCGAGCCCCGGCTGGGTCAGTTGGCATTTCTGTGTGGAGTTTGCATGTTCTCCCCGTGGTTGCGTGGGTTTTCTCCGGGTGCTCCGGTTTCCCCCACAAGTCCAAAGACATGTGGTATAGGTGAATTGGGTAGGCTAAATTGTCGTAGTGTATGAGTGGGAATGTGTGTGTATGGATGTTTCCCAGAGATGGGTTGCGGCTGGAAGGGCATCCGCTGCATAAAAAATATGCTGGATAAGTTGGCGGTTGATTCCGCTGTGGCGACCCCGGATTAATAAAGGGACTAAGCCGACAAGAAAATGAATGAATGAATTTATATAAATATATATACACCTGGGAAAAGTCTTGCCATTGATTCCAGTTGTAGGAGCAACAAATAATAACTATAATAAGTTTGGTGAAGGAAAAATCATGGTTTGGGGTTACATTCAGTATGGTGGTGTGCGAGAGATCCGTTGAGTTGATGGCAAACCGCAGGAGAGGGCAAATTCTTCAGTAGAATAGCGCTCCTTGTCATACTTCAGCCTCTATATCAAAGTTCCTGAAAGCAAAGAAGGTCAATGTGCTCCAGGATTGGCCAGCCCAGTCACCAGACTTGACCATTATTGAGCGTGTCTGGAGTAAGATGGAGGAGGCATTGAAGGTGAACTCTGGGAGTCCTGCAAGAACGCTTTCTTTGCCATTGCAGATGACTTTATTAGTAAGTTATTTGAGTCATTGCAGAGATGGATGAATGCAGTCCTCCAAACTCATGGCAGTCATATACTATATTAATTATTTTACCTCTGCACCATGACTTTATATTCTATATTGTACATTATTTCTTTTAAGTGACGAGACTTTTGTCTAAGAAAAGTCAGACCTTACAGCCCTAATTAAATCATTAAAAATCAAGGCATGATCATATTTTATTTTGGTAAAATAAGCATAATCTAGAGGCCTTTGCCTTTCATATAAGCCACTAGATCAACTAGAAGTCAAGTTATTATTTGTTGTTCCTAAAACTTGGATAGGTGACAAGACTTTTGTCAGGTAGTGTGTATACAGTGGTATAAGAAAAGTGTTTGCCCCTTACAGATTTGTTATTTTTTGCTCATCCTTTCTTATGGTGAATTCATGAACACTTACCCTAAGCTGAGACAAGTGAGGCCTGCAGTTCTTTGAATATTGTTGTGGTGTCTTTTTGACCTTTTGGGTGAGCTGTCTCTGTTTTTTATTTTTTATTTTTTTATTATTGCTGATTACAGGAACATACATAACAGTACATAAAACCTAAAATGCAAAACAATCAATAAGTGACATGGACAAAAGTACAGTACAATATGGAACAATGGAAATAACAAGCACGTCATTAAAATACAGAGAAAGGAGAAAAAAAAGTAAAGCATTAAAGGTTTTGGCATTAACAAGGGTTAATTTAAGTTTACTTATACAAAGATCTTAAGAGCAGAGCAAATCCTAACAGTTTTTAAAGCTTTCTTGTTAGTCGATCCTAAAATTAGCATTGTATAATTCTCCATATCTTTTAAGAAGACCACAAAGGCAGGTTTACAATTTGAGAATGTACATTAGTGAATGTAAAATTTGCCTAAGAAATTCACTCCTGGGAAGGTTCTTCTTTGTTCCATGTTTTTATTTGTTCATTTGTAGATAAAGCCTCTCATTATGGTTCACTGCAGTCCCAAAGCCTTTAAAACCTTTTCTTTTTTGTTTGTTTTCGAATTTATCTCTGCATGATGTCTAGCTTTTGAGGATCTTTTGGTCTACTTCACTCAATTCTGAGCAACATTTCTGTCATGTAATGTAAATGTAACTGGATCAACCCTGGTTTGGAATACTTTTGTTGTTTGTTAGAGTCACAGAGCAACTGTGATTCGGTGCTTCACAGATTAACTGATTTCACAACATATAAAGTTCCAGCATCTTCATTTGGGCCACGCTAAATGGGATGATTTGCGATATGTTTTTTTTTTTATTACCCATACAGCTGCTGTCAGACTGTCTTAATCATGTGAGAGCACTGGGCCAATTAGAGATCTCCGAGGCGAATTGTTTGCGTTCGTGTTTGTGTTTTCGGGGAATGTGCATTAAATAGGCTTTTCCCACAGATGCCGAAACAATTTGCTGGCCATTGTGAGGCTTTTAATTTGATAGCAATGCAAAAGCAACAGCTCGAGGGCATCCCCATGATGTCATGCCTCTGGAGAGCCAAAATCCTGCACATACCAGAACGCTGATCCATCAGGGTCACACCGAAACTCTCAAAGACCCAGCTCAAGAGCTTTTTAATGAAAAAAAAAAGTGGAATCTGTCATTATGTACCACATAATTATAGGCACATTCAAATCGGAATGAGATGAAAGCATCCCTGCTGTATTAAAAATTCAATGTTCTGACTTGCTTCTACATTTTCTCATAGGGTTGCGGCTTTTTGCACATTGAAGTTATTCATACGTATTATAATGAAAAGCTGATCAAAGGACTTTTTCTAGATTTTTATGAATCTTTCATGATTTTTTTTAACCACATACCCGTATACATGTATCTTTAGACTGGCAGTCTTTTTGAATATGCAAGTAGTTTATTTAACAAATACTCGTATCAGTCATATCAAGAACAAGAATCGTTTGATGAAATATTAAAGGGATAGTTCATTCAAAAATTAATCAAGACCTGCTTGAGTTTCTTTCTTATGTTAAACACAAAAGAAGATATTTTGAAAAATGCTGGCAGTTGGCACCTATTGATTTCCATAGAAAAATATTATCCCTATCAGTTTAATTCATCTTTATTTCTATAGCACTTTTAGAATGTAGATTGTGTCAAAGCAGCTTTACATAGAAGTTATAGTAAATTGAAACTGATTGATTTGTGATTGTCTGATTGAATTGAAATTGATTAGTGAATTAGTGAAATTGATGGGAGAAATCGACCAGCATTCTTCAAAATCTTTTCTTTATATCTAGAATAAATGATGAGGAAATTTGAATTATTTTAAGTTCTGAAAGCAAAGCTCTCGGTTTACTGGCCAATCTACATTACTACTCTCACTTACGGTCATGTCATGACTGAAAAGACAAGATCTTGGAGACAAGCAGCCAAAATTAGTTTCCTTCGTAGGATGGCAGGGCACACCCTTATAGATAGGGTGAGGAGCTCTGTCACCTGAGAGGACCTCGGAGTAGAGCTGCTGCTCTTCCACATTGAGAGAAGTCAGCAGAGGTGGCTCGGACATCTGTTTTGGATGCCTCTGATCCATGCGCAGTTTATAAATGAGAGTAGTCAGGTAGGGATGGCTGACACACTAGAAATAACCAGAGCTTTTCAATCCAGTCATCTTTGTCTTGAAGAATCCCTCCTTCCACCGCAGGGCGGCACGGCGGCCCAGTAGTTAGCACTGTTGCCTCACAGCAAGAACACTGCTGGTTCGGCCCGTCAGCAGGCCAGTCGGCGTTTCTGTGTGGAGTTTGTTTTTTCTCCCTGTGTTCACGTGGGTTTCCCCCGGGTTTCCTGGTTTCCTCCCAACGTCCAAAGACACACATCATAAGTAAATTGACTACTTCAAAATAGCATCTTAAGACAACTGTTAGTCAGATATCTCAGCACGTTCACAAGCAGGGAAGTTCTCGAGACCTACCTGAGCTCGAACTCTCCTCTCGCCCTTCAAATGTGAGGGAGCCCCTGGCTCAAGGATATTCTGAGCTCAGGGCTCTCTCCAGGAACAGCATGCCAAATACACTTTATTATCAATCATCAGCTAAGTATGAACTGTTGAAAATGACGTTTCGACAGTGTCAAGATCTCGAAGCGCAAGTGTTTTAAAACACTGCACCAAAACATGATTCGAAACACCCTAGTCATGTAACTAAGGTGATTCAAAACACCTAGGTCACGTGACTAAAGCAATTCAAAGTATGGGTCATTTCAGAAGTGTTTTGAGACCTTGAAACCTCAACTCTACAACGTGGGGTTTAATACCACAATTTGCATAACTCTTTCTTTGCTGAAGCTGTTCCAGAGCAATGCATAAAAAATGACCACTAGGTGTCACTGTAGAGACAGGTTTTAAAGCTTCGACACATTTGCTCCGTCTGTTTCAATGTTTCATGAAGCCTCGCTTTGCCCACCACTGTAGTCAGACAGGCAACGGTCAAACAGGTAGAAAACAGGAGCATAATGTTAATCCAAGATCGTAGTCAAAACAGGAAAATGGTCTGGCGGCAAAAACAAGAAAAAAAGGCAAGGATCAAAACACAGAAAGACTAGACAGGATTATAAAGTCCAGGTGATCAGTCCACGATGAGTGACCAGCTGTATGTGTGTAATCAGGGGGAATCACAAACTGGTGTGTGTGAGGTGCATGATGGTATCTGTAGTCCAGTGACAGATGTGTAGTTCTCCAGTGATCTGGAAGGATTAGACTGCTGGTGATCGTGACACCTTTTATTTCATTTTTTAAATGGTTAGATTTTTAAATATTTATTTATTAATTTCATGGATCACAAGATGCTATAACATTTTAAACAATTTTGACCAAAAATATAAAGAAATGGTTGTTTAAAAGATCAATCCTTGGTTATTGTTTTACTCTCATAATACTATTCTTGTATTACTGGATGTTGTATTACTGGATACAGTTACAAATGGAAAATAGTTGCTTCTAGTGAACAGTTTTGTGAAGCCATTGTTATATTTTTTATTTAATTTTAAAGTTTTATGCATAGATACAATATAATATCTTTTTCAAGGACTGTTAATGTAATGGAACAAAAACAAACAAAAAAAAATCTTGCTATGATTTATTGTTTTTCTACCCATTACTGAATTTGTCCATAACATAGTTGACAAACAATACTATAAAAAATATGTTTTATCCTTTATAGTAAAAATAAATAATTATTTGGGTTTGGTTGGTACTGAATTATTATAATCATGATTAGATACTGGAAAGAATTGCCGTTTGTAAAGAATATACTTTCCTGAACTTCTCGAAATGCCAAAAGTATTTCCAATTATAGAATCACACATATGAGGGTTTAATTTTAGACGCCAACGTAAATAAACTGATAAATAATTGCATAAACTGTGAGCTAAAAATGATACGTGTCATGTGTGAAAGCAAGCAAGTAAGAAATTAAAGGTTACAATTAGTTCTTGCCTAGTTATCCCACGAAGGGGTGTAAAAATATGCACGCATAAACATTCACACATCAGTGGAGCAGTAGATGCATTAGGTAAATTAGATGGCATGGTAAAAAGGAGCCGCCCACCCAGACGCCAGCACCAGACTTCGCTGACCGTGAGTAAACCACAAGTCAACAACATTGGCATCTCGGTTCACCCACAACTCTCAGTGTTTTAGGTGGCCCGTTGAGTTTGATGGCCTCAGGTGATAATGGTAGCCTGTATGCATGAGTTAGCTAGCTATATGCTTGACTGAACAGGAATGCTTGTATTCTAGGCGTTGAATAAGATATTGGCAGCGTGTCTGATTCTTCATATTGGCAGCGAGGCAGTCCCACAGCTGTGGAGCTCCGTAACATAATGCCTTTCCATCTGCAGATGTTCGTACAGTACTTGGAAGAGGTACGCGTCCTGTGATTGAAGGAGACGCAGAGAGCAGAAAGGCATATTATTACAAGAGCTTTGTAAGTTAGCAGGTAAAATTGCAAGATGTGTGCCAGACTTGTACATGTTCTGAAGAAAGCTCTTCATTTTTGGAAGCTGCAGGGGTGTTTTTTATGAGGTTGCATTATAACCTATATATTATTGTGGCATTATAAGCCATTTTAACACTTGATGTGGTTGCTAGGGTGTTGCTATGATAATTCTAAACCGTTCTATGTGGGTTTATCACCATGTAGTTTGAATTCCAGAACGTGGTGTTTGCTCAATAGTGTTGTTTTTGGAATTACTTAAGTGGTATAAGCCATTTTAACACTTTATGTGGTTACTAAGGTGTTGCTATGCTAATTCTAAACTGTTCTATGTTATCACCACGTTTCAATTCCAGAATGTGGTTTGTGTTCATTAGGGCGTTGTTTTTCCATTTCTAAAGCTTTATAAGGTCTTTTAACACTTCATGTGGTTGCTAGGGTGTTGCTATGATAATTCTGAATGGTTTTATGTGGTTTTATCACCATGTAGTTTGAATTCTACAACGTGGTGTTTGTTCAGTAGTGTCATTTTTGGAATTACTAAAGCGTTATAAACTACTATAACACTGTATGTGGTTATTTGGGTGTTGCTATGCAAACTGTAAACTGTTCTAATTGTTTTTATCGCATTGTAGTTTGAATTCTAGAATTTGGTTTGTGTTAAATAGGGTGTTCTTTTGCTATTTTTAAAAGTTTATAAGCCCCTTTAACACTTTTTGTGGTTGCTAGGGTGTTGCTATGCTAATTCTAAACTGTTCTGTGTGGTTTTATCACCATGTAGTTTGAATTCTAGAACATGGTGTTTGTTCAATAGTGTTGTTTGCGGAATTACCAAAGTGTCGTTTGCCATTTGAAGACATTATGTTGTTGCCAACTGATCACCACCTGGTGGTGAGTTGGATCCGCTGGCAGGGGGGAAGGCTGGACAGACCTGGTAGGCCCAAGCGTATTGTGAGGGTCCTCTGGGAACGTCTGGCTGAACCTCAGGCCAGAGGGATTTTCAACTCTCACCTCCGGAAGAGCTTTGACCAGATCCCGAGGGAGGCTGGAGACATGGAGACTGAGTGGTCCATGTTCTCTGACTCCATTGTTAACGCAGCCGTGAGGAGCTGTGGCCGTAAGGTCTGTGGTGCCTGTCGGGGCGGCAATCCACGAACCCGGTGGTGGACACCGGAAGTAAGGGATGCCGTCAAGCTGAAGAAGGAGTCTTACAGGTCTTGGTTGGCTTGCAGGACTCCCGAGGCAGCAGATGGGTATCGGCAGGCCAAGCGTGCTGCAGCCCGGGCGGTTGCGGAAGCAAAAAATCGTGCCTGGGAAGAGTTCGGGGAGACCATGGAGGAAGACTATCGGTCGGCCCCAAAGAGATTCTGGCAAACCGTCCGACGCCTCAGGAGGGGAAAGCAGCTCCACATTGACACTGTTTTCAGTGGAAGTGGGGAGCTGTTGACCTCGACTGGGGATGTGGTCGGACGGTGGAAGGAATACTTTGAGGATCTCCTCAACCCCACCGACATGTCTTTCATTGAGGAAGCAGAGATTGGGGATGCAGGGGTGGACTCACCCATCACCCAAGCTGAGGTCACTGAGGTAGTTTGCAAGCTCCGCAGTGGCAAAGCAGCAGGGGTGGATGAGATTCACCCTGTGTATCTTAGGTCTCTGGATGTTGTAGGGCTGTCTTGGTTGACACGTCTCTACAATATCGCATGGCGGTCGGGGACAGTACCTCTGGACTGGGCAACTGGGGTGGTGGTTCCCATTTTTAAGAAGGGGGACCGGAGGGTGTGCTCCAACTATAGGGGGATCACACTCCTCAGCCTCCCGGGGAAAGTCTATGCCAGGGTACTGGAGAGGAGGATCCGTCCGATGGTTGAACCTAGGATTCAGGAGGAACAATGCGGTTTTCGTCCGGGCCGTGGTACACTGGACCAGCTCTATACCCTCACCAGGGTGCTCGAGGGTTCGTGGGAGTATGCCCAACCAGTCCACATGTGTTTTGTGGACTTGGAGAAGGCATTCGACCGTGTCCCTCGTGGCATTCTGTGGAGGGTGCTCTGGGAGTATGGGGTCAGAGGCGCTCTGTTAAGGGCCGTCTCGTCCCTGTATGAACAAAGTAGGAGTCTGGTTCGCATTGCCGGCAATAAGTCAGACTTGTTCCCAGTGCATGTTGGACTCCGGCAGGGCTGCCCCTTGTCACCAATTCTGTTCACTATTTTTATGGACAGAATTTCAAGGCGCAGCCTTGGGCTGGAGGGGGTCCGGTTCGGGGACCACAGGATTTCATCTCTGTTATTCGCAGACGATGTTGTTCTGTTGGCTTCATCGAACATGGACCTTCAGCATGCACTGGGGCGGTTTGCTGCCGAGTGTGACGCGGCTGGGATGAGAATCAGCACCTCCAAGTCCGAGGCCATGGTGCTCCACCGGAAAAAGGTGGCCTGCCATCTCCAGGTTGGAGGAAAGTCCTTACCCCAGGTGGAGGAGTTCAAGTATCTTGGGGTTTTGTTCACGAGTGAGGGAAGGATGGAACGCGAGATTGACAGGCGGATTGGTGCAGCGGCAGCAGTAATGCGGTCGATGTACCGGTCCGTTGTGGTGAAGAGGGAGCTGAGCCGAAAGGCAAAGCTTTCGATTTACCAGTCAATCTACGTTCCTACTCTCACCTATGGTCATGAGCTCTGGGTCATGACCGAAAGAACAAGATCTCGGATACAAGCGGCCGAAATGAGTTTCCTTCGCAGGGTGGCAGGGCGCACCCTTAGGGATAGGGTGAGGAGCTCTGTCACCCGGGAGGAGCTCGGAGTAGAGCCGCTGCTCCTCCACATCGAGAGAAGTCAGCTGAGGTGGCTCGGGCATCTGTTTCGGATGCCTCCTGGACGCCTACCTAGGGAGGTGTTCCAGGCATGTCCCACCGGGAGGAGGCCTCGGGGAAGACCCAGGACACGCTGGAGGGACTATGTCTCTCGGCTGGCCTGGGAACGCCTCGGGATCCCCCCGGAGGAGCTGGAGGAAGTGTCTGGGGAGAGGGAAGTCTGGGGTTCTCTTCTAAGACTGCTGCCCCCGCGACCCGGCCCCGGAAAAGCGGAAGAAAATGAAATGAAATGAAATGTTGTTGCCAGGATGTTGCTATGCTAATTTTAAACTGTTTGAAGTGGTTTTATTACATTGTAGTTTATATTCTTTGTGTTCATTAGGGTGTTGTGTTACCATTTCTAAAGCTCTATAAGCCATTTAAACACTTTATATGGTTGCTAGGGTGTTGCTATGCTTATTCTAAACTTTTCTAAGTGGTTTAATTAATTTGTAGTTTGATTTCTAGAATGTGGTGGCTTTTCAAATTTTTTCAAAGTTTTAAAACATTATGTTGTTGCTAGGATGTTGCTATGCAATAAACTGTTCTCAGTCTTTTTATCTCTTTGTAGTTTAAATTCTAGAATTTGGTTTATTTTTGTTAGTGTGTTGTTTTGCCATTTCTAAAGCTTTATAAGGACTTTTAACACTTTGTGATTGCGATGATGTTGCTATGCTAATTCTAAACTGTTCTAAGTGGTTTTAATAATCTTGTAGTTCAAATTCTACCATGTGGTCAGTGTTCTGTAGAGTGCTGTTTTGGAATTACTTAAGCATTATAAGGCATTTTAACACTTTATGTGGTTGCTAGGGTGTTGCTATGCAATATCTAAAAATATCTAAGTTTGAATACTACAGTTTGGTTTGTAATCATTAGGTTGCCATTTCTAAAGCTTTATAACACTTGCTATGGTGTTGCCATGCAAATTCTAAACTGTTCTCAGGGGTTTTATCATCTTGTAGTTTGAATTCTATAATGTGACGAGTATTCAGTAGAGTGTTGTTTTTGCAGTTACTAAAGCGTTTAAACCAGTTTAACACTTTATGTGGTTGCTATGGTTTTGCTATTCTATTTTTAAATTGTTCTATGTGGTTTTATCTTGTAGTTTGAATTCTATAATATGGTGAGCGTTCAATAGAGTCTTGTTTTTGTAATTACTTAAACGTTATAAGGCATTTTAACCATTTAAATGGCTTCTAGGGTGTTGCTATGCTAATTTTAAAGTGTTCTATGTGGTTTTAACACTGGAGTTGGAATTCTATCATGTGGTGGGTGTTCAACAGGGTTTTGTTTTGCCATTTCTAGAGAGTTGTAAGCCATTTTCACATTTTGTGTGGTTCTAATTGTTCTAATTGTTTTTCTCACAATGTAGCTGAAATAAAAAAAAATGTGATGGGTGTGCAATAGAGTTTTTATATAGTTTTTTTTTGCAATTACTGAAGGATTATAAGCCATTTGAACACTTTATGTGGTTGCTAGGGTGTTGCTATGCAATTTCTGAAATGGTTTTAACATTGTGTTATGTGGTTTCTAGAGGATGGTTACATCTGAAATCGCCCAATTCTTAATATATAGTACATTAAAAAAAAAAAAACAGTATATGAGCTGACTTGTAAGGATTGGCGAAAAGTACACGGATGACCTATTACGTAGTTGCTAGGGTGTTGCTATGTAATATATAACTTCTCAAGCAGTTTTTGAACCTTGAATTGTTGCTAGACATTATACTGAGGCTGGTCACACAAGGGCATCACTATGCATTTTTAAAGGTGTTTCCAGGGAAGTGACAGCTTTCAGTTTGTCCAGAAGTGTTATGATTGGTTGCTAGGGCGTTGCTGTGTAGTTTCTAATGTGTTCTAAATTGTTTTATCACATAGCAACATGATTACCAAAGTGTTTCAATGCGATTTCTAAGGCATTCAGTGTTGGATTTTGTATTTTACTACAGTGTGTAGTTTGCTGAAGTGTTTTGGGCATTGTTGCTAGGTTGAGGTAAGTTTTGAAAGTCAAATATGTCATAACACATAAATCTTTGTGGTTGCAAACTTTACAGGAGAACCGTTCAGTCTTTGAAGAGCCTTGCATAAACACAAGCCTAAGTGTGTTTAGTGAGTGTAGCAGCGGTTAACACAGTGTTTACAATGACACAAGTTAACACCCGGATGTGACTCTGACGGACACTATCCTTGACCCATGATTTTCATACTTGACCTGCGATTTTCAAGTCTTCCTACCAGGATGTTAAGGTCAACGGGGTCAACTGAGTGTTGAAAGCTTCAAAGAGGTCCAGTGGTGCTACAGGACTGATACAGCCATGGGCGGTGGACAGTGATGCGTTATTGAGTACTTCGACAAGTGCTGTTTCAGTCTTCAGCAACACTGAACGAGGACTGGTTTAAATCATATGTCAATGTCCAACAGTGTGGACAACAACTCCTTCGAGAACAAACAGGTCTGGTCTGGCGTTTCTCACTGTATGTGGCCTCTCTTAAGAGCCTGCTAGCTTTACATTGAGTACACTTCCTTTATTTATTTATCGTTTGTGTGTGACAAAAGGTTTATGGGATAGCTTTAATTGCTGTGTAAGAAATCAAGGTGTTGTTTGAAAACCTCCTCCGCACTATCTGAAGAACTTTCTAGCACTTATGTTGCGTCATTCGAAGCCCACTTGAGCTGGACGTTTTGACCAACTTCCGTATTGTGATGTATTTTCAGCTGAAGGGTTTTCTATGGCTTTCCTATTTCCTATTGTCCTCCTTCGTTGCATAAACAAACAATAAATACAATTATTATTATTTGAGAGATGAAAAAGTGTTGTTGTTTTTTTTTAATACTAGAAGTATTAAAACAGACCCCTGAGGCACACTAGACTTGATCTCATAATGCATTTCTGAACGATATTAGTGACCTTCTATGAATTTATTTGTAGATGCACAAGGAAAGTTTGTGTTTTGAGTGTCAAATTAAACTATCGGTCTAGCCTGAAATTATTTATACCCCTAAGGTGGACTCTATATATACAAAGGTTGATCGTGTAAATGGAAGTGGTACCAGGCAGAGCCTTGAGGGACAACAGATTTGATACCATAATGCATTTTTGAATTATTTTGACCACATACAATTAGTTTATTGTTGAAGAGCACAAAGAAAACATCAGATGGGGCAAAAATACTGAGATTTTCTTTGTTTTTGTTTTTGGAAATGAAGGGACACCACTTCTGAGGGACACCAGACCTGAAACCTTAATGTGCACAGCAGTATCTGAAGTGCTCTCTGCCACTTATGTTGCGTCATTTGAAGCCCACTTGAGCTGGACGTTTCATAGTTGATACTATATAGTGTCATAGTTGATCTTATTTGATACTATATAGTATCATAGTTGATCATAGTAAGATACTACAGTAAATAGGATCATAGTTGATCATAGTTAATACTATATAGTATCGTAGTAAGATACTAAAGTATGTAGTATCATAGTTGATCATAGTTGATACTATATAGTTTTGTAGTTGATCATAGAAGGATACTACAGTATATAGTATCATAGTTGATCATAGTTGATACTATATAGTATCATAGTT
>CAIGQQ010006944.1:926683-940948 GCA_903798035.1 Danio albolineatus
GATACTACAGTATATAGTATCATAGTTGATCATAGTTGATACTATATCGTATGATAGTTGATCATAGTAGGATACTACAGTATATATTATCATAGTTGATCATAGTTGATACTATATCGTATGATAGTTGATCATAGTAGGATACTACAGTATATAGTATCATAGTTGATCATAGTTGATACTATATATTATCGTAGTTGATCATAGAAGGATCCTACAGTATATAGTATCATAGTTAATCATAGTTGATACTATATACTATCATAGTTGATCATAGTTGATACTGTAGAATATCATAGTTGATCATAGTTGATACTATACAGTATCATAGACGATCATAGTTGATACTATAGTATAGGGTATCGTAGTTGATCATAGTTGATACTATATATTATCATAGTTGATACTGTATAGTATCATAGTTGATCGTAGTAGGATACTACAGTATATAGTATCATAGCTGATCATAGCTGATACTATTTATTATCATAGTTGATCATAGTAGTATACTGCAGTATATAGGATCATAGTTGATCATAAAAGGATATATAGTATCATAATTTATACTATACGGACGATACTATGTATTGGGATGTATTTAAGCTAAAATTTTTCATGATTTTCCTATTGTCCCCCCACTTTTCTTCATTGAAAAATAAACATTTAAAACATAATAAAAATATGGTCTAGTTATCCTACAATACAAATTAGCATTCTTTAATATCAACAGTTTTATCTACTATAGATAAAAACATAATAATCTGTAAATATAGGCTAAATGTTGTAAGCAAAAATAAATAAGTAAATTAAAGACTATTTCTCTTCTCTATGTATCTTCATAAATTGTATTCATTTGAAAATATCAAATGAAAATGTATATATATATATATATAAATAGGCCTTCTGTTGATAAAAATCATGCATGCTATTTAAGAGAGATCATGATGTTAAATAAAGCAATCTTTTTTATTAATACTTTTATAACACTTTTATAACATTATTTTATAACACCCTCTCTAAAGTATTAAAAAATGGATAAAAGAAAGTAATAAAAGATAGTGCAAGTGTTAAATAAATTGTGCTCAAGCCATCAAACTGAAGTCAACTATCATAAATCCAACCAAATCAGAAGATAACCAAGACAAGGCTTTATTTTACTATGTATTACTGTAGCTTTCACAGATTATTTGTTCACCCCATGACAAGTAATGTGTGCAAAGAAAAAAAGTGTAAACTCAGATTTCATCAGCACTTTGATCCAGGCTCTCTGCTCATAATCTATATTACGAATAGAGAACAAATTGTTTCCAATGACGTGCAAGGCCTCAAGTGACCTGGAAAAAGAGTCAGTAGATGACCTCTTAACCTGCCACCAACCCCCACATTTACTCATGAGATACCGGCTTACTCACAGTCTGCAGGGTAATGAATTTTCAATTTAGTGTAATGGCGTCAATGTTTCTTTTAAAGCATTATCGGACAGAGGCTTTTAAAACGAAATCAAGATCATTTTTAAGTTTGATTTTATTTTGTTGTATTTATTTAACGGTTTTTGAATATTAAGATGGTATTTAAATATAATTTTATAACAAGGAAATTATTATTATTTTGCTGTTAATATATTCAAATTTTGTGTACTTACATGTATTATTAAATGATAATAATCATTATATTTAATAATAATAATAATATATGTTATTGATAAATGTTATTTACAAACACACATATTAGTATTTTGATAAATCATTATTAGTAATCATTTGTCAATGCTTTTAATAGTTTTACTAATAGTCATAGTTCAACTCTAAAAACACTGTTTTTAATTATATTTTGGATGTTTACATTTCTTAAAGTAATAATAATTTAATTTACATTATACAAATATCTTAATCATAATTATATATGTTAATATTAATTTAATATTAACAATTGTTGGTTCGTTGTTCATAGTAATAGCGGAAATAATAATTTAGTAGTAATAATAATTTAGTATAGTGTGTATTTAATGGTGTAATAAGCATCATCATGATCAAGAATATAATTGAATTCATTATTACTAAATATTTTATATGTATTTGATAGTGTCTTTAATTTGTTTATAATATTAGTAATAATTATTGCAATGATAATTAATATAACAGTTCTAATCAGTTCATAATAAATACAAATATATATTGAATTGTTATATATAAAACATTTAAGCATGGTTGTGTAATTCATAAAATATTTTTACCTGTTTTTTGTACCTAAGATGAAAATCACATTTTGTGAGCTGTTTGGACTGAACTGTGTGTAGGTATAGTGTGTTCACAGTCATATTAAAGTAATATAAACACAATAAGACTCTTTTTCTAATTTCCCAACGTTAAAATAGGATCTGTATCCCTTCCGTTTTGAGGCCAACCGCAACGTGACATAGGAGTAAGGTTTCCCCACTCACCGAATTGATTGATAGATGCGTATTAACATGTCTGTGTAGTAATGCGTATAATCATATCAACAAGACAAGACCTGCACAAAGCAACTGGAATTAAAAGATCTGTTCAGCGCTCTGTGATCATCAATCATCATCAAATGTGATCAAGAACGAGTTTTACAAGTTTAAAACATTTTTAAAACAATGCATGTTTGTAATAACGATAGTAAGATTGCTGAGTAATTTATCACCACAGCCGCATATCGTCAATACAATTATAAAAGAAGACGCTTTAATCCTGGTTTGTGGACTTAAATCAGGTTTATTAAGTACATTAACATAACAATGCCCTTACAGCAGTGGATATTAACATGTATTTTTTTTTTTATTGTGTGTGACTCTTTGCTAAAGAAAGGCTTGTATTAACTCCACAACAAATACATCAAATAAGCATTGGGAAAGTTCTTACTGTAGTAAAAGACATCTGCTTCTTTCTTGTCTGATACTGAGCTGTTTGTCTACGTGAAGGCTATGGCTCTGACATGGGAACGGTGGGCGGGGAGAACCAGCTCATTAGCATTAAAGGCACAGGCAACAAAAACAGCTACAATGCTAAAACAGCTCACATTTCCCAGATTTAAAAGGATATAATAAATAATCTGATCGGTGTTTTGAGCTTAAACCTCACAGACACATTCTAGAGACACAAAATATTTATATTAAATCATGAAAAATTAATGCCTTTTAATATTTACATAATTATTAATGATCATTGTTTTGCTTTCTGCTTTATTTTCGACTGATTAATTGTGTTTTCAGCTCTCAGTGTAATGCGTCTATGAATAGAGAAGCCCTGGCCTCTGAGCCTCTCTCCTTTTACTGCTGTATTGTGGGAAGCGTGTTTGTCCTTGATGTGACAAATGTGACAGAACATGTGTGTGTGTCTCCCTGTTTATCTTTCTAAATGAGTGTGTGCATTGCGTTGTGGGGAGCGCTGCATGCAGTGGAACGCTATAATTGTTGGAAAATCTCAACACTGACAGGCCCAGGTGTGCATTGCATGTGTGTGTGTGTGTCAGTCTATGACGTGTGTGTGTGTTTTCCGAGTCCCTGAAGCAACATGCAGAGTTGTCTAAATCCTGTACACCTGCAGGCATATAAAGCAAAGAGTCTCACTTTCACTAATCCTCCTGACGTGTCTCAAACTCGGCGACACCGTGAGCTAGGCTTTTCTCTCCTCTGTTTGCACTTTTCCTCCTCATTAACCCTGCATCTCGCTTATCGGTTCTCCTTTTGCAGTGCTGATCTGACAGTGAGGAATATGTTGAGCTACACAACACACGAGTGAACAGAGATATTCAGAGTTTTGAGAGTCAGATGCAAGAAATTTCTTTATATCAGAGAGTGACAAAACTAAAACTAATATGCAATATATATTAAGCCATAACATAACATTAAGCCATATATCTATATATATATTCACAAAAAAATAACAGGGATTGTTGATTGTGTAAATGCATTACTAAAACAGTCTCGTGGTACAACAGACTCAATGTCATAATGCATTTCAGAATTATTTTGATCACCTACTATTAATTTATCGCAGAGGAACACATGGAAATTTTGAGCTTTGAGTTTTGAGCATCAGATGATGAAAAAAATACAGATTTTTTTTGTTTGTTTGCTTGTTTGTTTTTGAAAACGGAAAAGGTACAAAAACAAACCCAGGCTCATTGCGCATACATACCCAGGTCTACATTCCTGGGGACAGCGAAATACGTAACTGGAGGTACTTCTACTCGCACTTTTTGATGATCTCAAATTTCTCTCAAGGATATTCTTACGTAAATCCACCAGATGGCGTAATATACACTTCAACCGACCAGGGGTGCATTTCCAAAAACCTTCGTTAGCCAACTAAGGTTACAAGTTCCATCGCTACAAACATAGTTTGTTGATTTGCATTTCCCAAATCCGTCGTTCCAACAAACATTCGCAAACTGCGTCGCAAACTTGCACACTTGCAACTACACCTCTAGAGCTATAGTTAGAAGCATAGTTACTGGTTGTGTTCTATTCTCAGTTATGTCCCTATGCCCTATTCCTTTCAAACGTTTGAACATTTATACTTGCAATGGTTTTAAAAAAAGAAACATTAAAGTCCTCTATTAAATGTGTAATTTGCTTTCAAAGTATTTTTTTAAACAGTTTTAGCAATCTTCATATTGACGATTGTGCTCCCTTCGTAGTGCACTTTTAAATCATTTATGCCGGTTTTAACGCGTAATAAATAAAAAAGTAAATAAATAAACAACCAAACAGTATCCTAATTAGTAATAATAATAATTATAATAATAATTCATTATTATTATAATTATTATTATTAAGTAGGATGTTTTTCTTTTATTAATAAATAGCCTACTGTAAATTACAACCATTAACAATATATGCGGTTTATATATGAGATTAAAATACATGTTAGCTCAGTTGTTTTTTGTTTTAGAATAGAATATGGAACATTCTCAATAATATTTGTATAGGAAACATTGGCCCTATATGTGCCATCTAAATATATTTTAATTATTATGGTAAACGAGTGCATGTGTTATATTTAATTTTATAATGTATATAATTGTAAAATATATTTGCAAAAAAAAATCATGGGTTTTTTCTCTAAAGAAGTTAGAGCGTCATTATGGATGTTTTACATTATAACTAAAGTAGCAAAGCAACTGCTGTTTTGGGAAACACTCATCACTACATCATTCATTTCCCAAATGATGCGTTGTACTATGATACTTCAGCCTCGAGTTATGTCGTTGTTTGGGAAACACATCCCTGGCCAGCTTGCTGTTGAATGACGGACTGAACGACCCACCCACCCCCTTCCGTAAACCCAACTAATTTCAAAAGTGATCTAGAAACAGAAAAGCCATCTCGGGTGCGTGATTTCCCCACGTTTTCAGTTTGTTGTTTATTTATTTGTTTGTTTTATTTTTTATTCTGCTTTTGTTTTGCTTGGTTTCTGGAACCATTATTCACTGCACTCAAACCACATCATCGCTTTCAGTTCCGCTCCACGTTTCAAGTCCACCGACGTATGTGGCAAACCGGTAACACCGGAAAAGCGCCCATATGGAGGTAAGTAGTCAGCGGTAGCGTGAAAAGAAACAAAAACCATCAGTGGCATCATACTCCCCCACAGCATTCGTTTTAAAGACGAAATGCAGCCAAACGTACCTGTGGCTACATAACTCGCGCTCTCCAGAAATGTAGACAAGGATACGTATCCACAATGTGCCTGTCTTGACAAAAACAGATCCCTAAGGGACACCAGACCTGATGCTTTAATGCATTCTGACAAACCAGTTCAATGTTATTATTTTCACAGGCTAGTATCAGTTAATCAGTTAATGCACTGTGATATGTAATTGATATTCGTCATAAACCTGTATATCTTTATCTCTTTCCAGGGTACGGCGTCTGTTCTGCAGCGCAGGTCTGATAACGAGGAATATGTCGAAGTGGGACGCCTGGGTCCGTCAGACTACTTCGGTGAGTGTTGCGAGGATCTGCAGAGCCTTGTAAATAACAGAACAGAAGTGCCTGCGCCAGACAGGAAGAGTAGATTTCCTAACAGGTGGCAGTTCGTCATGTGCAGGGCTTGCAGAATGTAGATCTGTGCGCTTGTTTACTGTCAGTGCGGTTTACACTGCTGCACCGCAAGCACACTGAGCTTTAGATTATCACACGACATGGAGAATATAGAAATATTTACATTGTATAGCCAGCTACCGCTCTCTGTCTTAGAGCTGTATAAGGTAAAAGTGTTGTGTTTGTGTAATCAGCACACAGCAAAGACAGTGAATTTTAACAGATGGCTGCTTGAGAATGAAGTGCACCACTGCTATCGCAAAACAAATATGGTACACATAGGATTTGTTTTCATTTTGTTTTCTGAGAACTGTCCATCTGCGATCAGCTGGCCAGTGAGATAATGTCATCCCAAATGTATCCCATTCAGTGCTGGCCAGTGAGATAATGCCATCCCAAATGTATCCCTCTCAGTGCATCCCAATATTGAGCTGTTCAAATATGAGAAAGGCTTGATTTTTATTGGTATCTGTAGAGTATTTTAGGATTTTTAAAGGGTTCATATGCTACATATTTTTCTATTTATAACAATTGTTCCCCTATAGTCCCCTAACAGTTTTTTCCCTACACATCTGTATAATGGTTTTGCTTATAAAGTACTTCTTGTCTTATAAACAATCTTCCACAAACTGAGAAAACTGTAACAAGAAGACAATTTCCATAGTCTGTTAGGGTTAGAATTGAATGAACTGTTTTTATAACTACAGTCTGTGTGGGTCCTAACGCCCCAGTATAGTGAAGGGGACTCTATACTGCTCAGTGAGCGCCGTCTTTCGGATGAGACGTTAAACCGAGGTCCTGACTCTCTGTGGTCGTTAAAAATCCCAGGATGTCCTTTGAAAAAGAGTAGGGGTTTAATCCCGGCATCCTGGCCAGATCTGCCCATTGGCCTCTGTTCATCATGGCCTTCTAACCATCCCCATATCATAATTGGCTTCATCACTCTGTCTTCTCTCCACCAATCAGCTGGTGTGTGGTGTGCGGTCTGGTCATCCAGGTGGATGCTGCACACTGGTGGTGGATGAGGAGATCCCCCCCATTGAGTAAAGCGCTTTGAGTGTCTAGAAAAGCGCTATAGAAATGTCAGGAATTATTATTATTATTATTAACTGTACCTTTAAGACTTATATTTGAAAACACTTGTGGTTCGCTAACCTCAATATAGCTACACAGTTACACATTCAATCCTTATGGATGGCCAGATTGCTGACTATTCATTCATTAATCTTCCTTCGGCTTAGTCCCTTTATTTATTAGGGGTCGCCACAGCGGAAGGAACCGCCAATTATCCAGAGTATGTTTTACACAGAGGATACCCTTCCAGCCGCATCACATCACTGGGAAACACCCATACACTCTCATTCACACACATTCATAAACTACAACCAATTGTAGACTACAACTACAACCAAAGCCAACACGGGGAGAACATGCAAACTCTATACAGAAGTGCCATCTGACCCAGCCGGGACTAGTACCAGTGACCTTCTTGCTGTGAGGTGACTGTGTTAACAACTGAGCCACTGCACTTCCCGCCGATTGCTGACTACTGAATTATTAATGATTTTGTGAATTTAAATGGTATGAAAAGAGATCCCTAAGGGACACCAGACACATGTACAGTATTAATGAATTGTTTTAACAAGCTACTGCCAGTTCATTACTGCGTGTGCTGGGATAATTTGAGAGTCAGTGCTAAATATCTATTTTAGAGAGTACTTTCAGTGTTTTAGAAAATAGTCGATCGCATTAATCTCACAGTTTGCATGCTGATATTTAGCGCTCAATTCACCACGCTCAATATTCACCACAGCAGCTGCTCAGGATACAGCCTGGTCCAGGATTTTGGAACCTTGGGATCATCTCGTCACGGGTCTTGGATCACATCCGTGGCGCTGCATAATCTCTAGGTGCCTCGGGATGAGTATCCCCAGGTGGAGATAGAGAATAAAGAGAATAATTAGCGTAGCTGCTGTTCATAGTGCATATAAACGAGATGCGTGGAGCACATTCATGCATCATACTGCTAAGTGATGTATTGAGTGTATGCTTTTCTAAAAAGATAGGTCTTTAATCTAGTTTTGAACTGCGAGAGTGTGTCTGAGCCTCGGACTTTATCAGGAAGGCTATTCCAGAGTTTAGGAGCCATAAATGAGAAGGCTCGACCCCCTTTACTTGACTTTGCTATTCTGGGTACTACCAGAAGCCCTGAGTTTTGAGATCTTAAAGAGCGGGTTGGATTGTAGCGAGACAGAAGGTTGGTTAGATAAACAGGAGCTAGATTATTTAACACTTTATAGGTAAGAAGCAATATTTTAAACTCAATACAAAACTTAACAGGCAGCCAGTGTAACGAGGATAAAATTGGGGTGATTTAATCATATTCTCCAGACCTGGCAAGAACTCTTGCAGCTGCATTTTGTACTAGCTGAAGTTTGTTAATAGAGGAGGCTGGGCAGCCAGCAAACAGAGCATTACAGTAATCCAACCTAGAAGTCATATGCATATGCAATTGATAATGTAGAAAAACAGCAGAGAATTTGCATGGATATACCCAAGCATTTGCAACTTCTTGGAAGAAATGACAAACTGCACAAGTGACACAATTATGAGAAGATTAAACAGGCAGTTTTGATAATTCCGGTTCTGATATAAGAAATGAACCAAAGCAACTGAGAATAACTGTAATATCTACTTCAATGCATTCTTCATTAAGTCTTTTTATTGTTACATCAGGGTGCCCGCAGGGTCTTAAAATGTCTTAAATTTAAAAAACTAAAATACAGGCCTTGAAAAGTCTTAAATTCACTGTAATTTTGTCTTGTGGGTCTTAAATAATTATGAACAGGTCTTAAATTTCCTGTGTCCATGTAAAGCTACCCAATGGGGCCAACACGCATCCAATCATCAACTATCCATCCTCTATTTATCACTCTATTTAACAATTATTGCCCTTACAGTAATATTGTTTAAAAGTTCTCAGTGTAACTGTAGTACATATATGGGGAGAACACTGACCTGGACAGAAAGTTGTGCATACTGTATGCCTGTATATATTCTATCTTAGTGCTGTCAAATGAATTACCGTATTCAAAAAAGTTTGTACACATGAATGTATTCAATGAATGTTTATTACATACCGCCTTTTCTTCAGTTTTTCACCCAGTTTTTTAAACTTTTCCCCTTTTTGAGCCACTACTTTTGAAAGCCTATATAAAAGCTGTTAGGCATTTATTATTTTGGCCAATTAAAAAAATTAAAATCAACAAACATTTTTATCTTCTGACAGCGATTCCTATGTAGAAGAATCACATCCTGCCCTCCATCTGAGTCTCACACGTCATCAACGGCGTCATGTGAAAACAACCTATATGTTTACGTTCAATAAGTCATAAATGAGAAGTCTAACTGGTCACACTTTACAATAAGGTTGATTAGTTATTGTTAAATAATGCACTTACTAACATGAACAAACATTGAACAATACATTTACTACAGTATTTGTTCATGTTAGTAATGAAAATACAGCTGTTTATTGTTAGTTCATGTTAACTCACGGTGCATTAACTAATGTTAGCAAGCATGGACTTGGATGTTAATAATGCATTAGTAAATGTTCAATTATGATTAATACAAGTGTTGTTCATGATTAGTTCATGTTAGTAAATGCATTAACTATTGAACCTTACTGTAAAGTGTTACCGTCTAACTCATTTGTGTTGTTTCATTTGTACAGGTGAGATAGCGCTGCTGCTGAACAGACCCCGTGCAGCGACAGTCGTGGCCAGAGGTCCACTCAAGTGTGTGAAGTTGGACCGTCCGCGTTTCGAGCGCGTCCTCGGGCCCTGCTCTGAGATCCTCAAGAGGAACATTCAGAGATATAACAGCTTCATTTCTCTCACAGTCTAACCCGGCCGTCTGAAACGCGTTTCGAGAGCTGCCGTCAGGTTATCCGGGTGCCTGGTTGCATAAAATAACGTGACGTTCTTCATCAGTTCTGCTTAAATCATTAGCTTCAGTGTAGCTGAGTTGTTCATAATGGTTTCAGCAGTAGATAACAATAAAAACGACTTCTTTTATGCAGCCAAGCATTCAGTTTTTACTCTTTTTTAAAATTTTATTTGCCAGAAGCACAAGTGCTCCACCTGCTTTTTTTTCCCCTTTGTGTGATTTTTCTTATGTGCACTTTGAATTGACCTATGCCGCCACAAAGCTTTATTTCTGCAGATTAGGAGAGGAAATGAGGTGCCCATACGGACTGATAAGAAACATCTTCATGTGGCATGTGTAAAAGTCCGACAATATGTGATGCATGCAGACCGGAGATGCATTTTGTACACTTGCCGTTCAGATTCCGCGTCGAAGATGAAGGTAACAGTACAGATGGCACAAGTATATAAGTATGTTTACATAGAGGAAAGAGTGTTTATGTTTTGGTTCTTCAGCTTCTGCCTTTTAGCTGTGTGTTTTGCGTGCCGTGTTAAATCCTGCGCGGGTCAGAATTGGAGAGCTCTGACCCTCTGCTGTGCGATCTGTTTATTGAAAGCGTTCTATATCTTCTTGGCTGTTTCATCCACCCTTAACGTTCTGAGTTGTGCTCCTGCAGCTGGAATTAATGGGAAGGGGTTTGTTACATTTTAAGACACGAGTTTTAATATAGAACTGCTATAAAAGGGGTTTTCATTGGGAGTCTTGATGTGTTTTAAGAGCTGAATCTGTATGATGTTTCTTTCCTTTCTTCAAAATGCAGTTGTATTACACACATCCACACACATCCCCCAGGCCATGGGTAAAGCTCAGCTTATGAAAGCTGTCAAGAACATGTCCAGGTCATATTTCAGCCCAAAAGAAGAAAAAAAGGATGCAAACACTTATACACTACCTGACAAAAGTCTTGTCGTCGATGCCAGTTGCAAGAGCAATAAATAATAACCTGACGTCTAGTTGATCATTTGGAAAAGTGGCAGAAGGTAGATTTTTATGATGATTCATCTGTTGAACTGCATCATAATCATTAGAAATACTGCAGAAGTGCTGCTCATTACGTTACAAACCACAGGAGAGGGCAAATTCTTCAGCAGGACAGTGCTTCTTGTCATACTTCAGCCCTCCAGATCAAAGTTGACGAAAGCAAAGAAGGTCAAGGTGCTCCAGAATTGGCCAGCCCAGTCACCAGACATGAACATTATTGAGCATGTCTGGGGTAGGATGGAGGAGGCATTGAAGATGAATCCAAAGAATCTTGATGAACTCTGGGAGTCCTGCAGGAACGCTTTCTTTGCCATTCCAGATGACTTTATATGAAGTTATTTGAGTTATTGCAGAGATGTATAAATGCAGTCCTTCAAGCTCATGGGAGTCATACACAATATTAATTATTTTTCCACTGCACCATAACTTTATATTCTATACTGTACATTATTTCTGTTAAGTAACAAGAATTCTAAGCAAAGTCAGACCTTACTGTCCTAATTAAATCATTAAAAATCAAGGCATGATCATATTTTATTTTGGTAAAATAAGCATAATATATAGAGGCCTTTACCTTTCATATAAGCCACTTCTGATACCAAATGATCAACTAGAAGTCAAGTTATTATTTGTCTTTCTAAAACCTGGATAGACGATACAACTTTTCAACGAGGTAGTGCATATACATAAATAACATTAAGGCTTCATGTACATGTGGATTTGTTAATGCCTATTTTAGGACCAGTGAGATTTTGGGTTTTGTTTATTGTACTACCATATTCTTATTTTAGCTGATTTTTGTGAAAAAAAAAACAGCATTATTGTTACTGTAAAATGGAAAATTAAAATAATAATTGGTAATTATGGAAGTTGCAATGCATTAAAAATTGAGACTTTGATTTTCTTTATAGTACAGTATTAATAACATGGGGAGGAAATATACTCTGGTGTCACAAATATTATTCCAACACTAAGAAATGTCCCATAAATGGGCTTAAAAATAGCTGTAAATGTATTTCTGAAAAAAATATAATGGGTAAATTGGGTTGAAGTATGACTTCTGTGTGCAATTTACCAGTTTATTATATAGTACTAATTGGTATATGGAAAAAAATATTAGAAATGATAAATTGGAAAAAAATAGCAACAATAATGGAAAATTCTATTATTAGTTTGAAAAGAAATGTAAATTAGACTCTTTTTGTTTTCTTAGATTGAAAATGTATAGCAGAAAAACAAGTTCGTCTTGAAAAGGTGCAAGGTAATAATGTCCCAGAAGTTGTCTAAAAATAAGTTTACATTTATTTTTGAAACCTGCAAATTGCATCTGGTAGTTGTGTGTTCTTTTTAAAGAATATTGGGATACATTGCATACACATGTCATGAACATGATGCAAAACAGAGTAAAAATGTCTTTAAAAAAACTAATTACAGCATAGAGGTCAACATAATTGAGTACACACCAGTTTGAAAATGAATATTTAGATTTTTTTCTCAGTGAATATAGGCCATATATGTTGGTGCACTTAAAGGAAGCAGATTTATTAAACAAATGTTTATTAAAATAACATTGTCACTGATCATCTCAAAAAATAGAAAGATAATACATTTAAATTCAAGCTAAATATTGCAAAAAAAAGACAATCAAAATGTCAACAAAATCTTTTGAATTTTGCTCTTTTTAATATTATTTAATATTATTTATTTTTAATAGTGTTTAATATCTTCTCTAACATATAAATTTGGGCTACTAATTTTTGAACCGTTATCATAACCATACAGCATCCTATAGAAAATATTACATTAAATGAGAGATTTGTAAGGGGTGTACTCATATACAGTTGCAGTCAGAATTATAATTATTGTTTTCTTTTTTAAATATTTCCCAAATTATGTTTATCAGAGCAAGGAATTTTCACAGTATTTGCAATAATATTTTTTCTTCTTATTTGTTTTATTTCGGCTTTAATAAAAGCAGTTTGTAATTTTTTAAAAATCATATTAAGGTCAATATTGTTAGCCCCCTTAAGCAAAATCATTTTTGGATTATCTACAGAACAAACCATCATTATACAATGACTTGCCTAATTACCCTGACTTGCCTAATTAAAGCAAGTTAAGCCTTTAAATGTCACTTTAAGCTGAATACTGAAAAATATCAAGTGAAATATTATGTGCTGTCATCATGGCTAAGATAAAATAAATCAGTCTTTAGAAATTAGTTATTAAAACTATTATGTTTAGAAATGCTTTGAAAAACTCTCAAACAGAAATTGGGGGGGGGGGGGGGGGGGGATATACAGGTGGGCTAAAAATTCCGACTTGTATATGCTGACAACTATATGCTGAGCACCATAGTTTTATCATAAGATAATTATAAGCCAGAATGGGCTTTCAATTTTGGGGTGAAATGTAAACACTGTGTGTGTGTTTACTATGAAGTACTGATGGACATGTTTAAAAACGGATCAGAAATGGCAAAACAATACACATAATGTTACAAAAGTAAGAATAATAGGAATTGCAATATATAAATAAATGGAAATTCAATACAGTATTGAGAAATAAACACATTTAGCATAAAAAGCTCATTAGAGACCTCCCGAATTAAATCATCTCAAAAGTCGGATGAAATGTATAAAAATATATAAGATATTGATCAGATATTGAGCTGGAATGTGACGTCTGTGTGAGATTCAGTCATTTTTGAGCAGGATTTGAGATGATTGTTTGTTTTATTTATGAATGATTTAATCTGAGTGATTTTGGAAGCAGAGATTGTGCATGCTTTGTTTCTCAGTTTCTATCGAACACAAACACACACACTGATTTTTGCACACATTCTGTGACTCTAATCTTCAGGCCAATAAAGAGAAGCTTCTGAACACCACGAGGAGTGTGTTGTGGCTGTTTGATGCAAGCGTTCGGTCTGTTTGATGTGTGTGAGATCACCTTATCAGTCTTCAGTGTGTTTGCCTCCGCTTCACCCCGGATCTCTAGCTCTCTTTCTTTCTCTCCCTCTCTCTCTCTGCCAGTCAGATGTCAGCTTGTGTTGTCAGAGGAAGGAGAGGCCGAGCAGATTAAACTCCAGCTTTTGGCTTTGACACATTCCATCTGATCTTAACTACACTAAATCAACTGGGGAATGTACTCAGGCCTGCCACTCAACCGCTTCAAACACACACACACACACACACACACACACACACACACACACACACACA
>CAIGQQ010006944.1:940958-954184 GCA_903798035.1 Danio albolineatus
ACACACACACACACACACACACACACACACACACACACACACACACATACAAACACTTCATTATAGACCACAATCAACAGCCTTTCTGTTGATTCTAATTGTATATTCGTTTTTTTTCATAGATTAAAGTGATAATTTTATTAATTACTTTTCTTTTTTATATATATATTTCTTTTTATTGTTTTATTTATCTCTTGTCTATTGTTTTCTATATATTTTAAACATTATTATCATCATCTTTATTTTTTTTATCACTATAACAGACAAATGAATGCATATTAAATAATATAAATGACCCATTTTCATGATTTTTTCATGATTTTATTCAGATTTACATTGTTTTAATTAGAATTTTTACTTTACAATCTGTCTTCAATAATTTCTCCTCTACTTTTTTAGTGTATTAATTGGTAAATGTAATTTAATTAAGAGACTGGACTGGTTTCATTAATTAGCTTTCTTTTTTAGTCTTCTTTCTATTGCTGATAATTCCTATTCCTATATATGTTGTTTGTTATTTTAGTATTATTATCATTCATTCATTTTCTTTTCAGCTTAGTCCCGTTATTAATCAGGGGGTATGTATGGGCATGCCCATAAAACATATTTATGGGCATCACAGAGGCGCAGTGGGTAGCATTTCTGTGTGGAGTTTGCATGTTCTCCCCGCGTTGGAGTGGGTTTCCTCCGGGTGCTCGAGTTTCCCCCATAGTCCAAAGACATGCGCTATAGGGGAATTGGGTTAGCTAAATTATTCATAGTGTATGAGTGTGTATGAATGTTTCCCAGTGATGGGTTGTGTGCTGAAAGGGCATCCACTGCATAAAACATGTGCTGGATAAATTGGCGGTTCATTCCGCTGTGGCGACCCCAGATTAATAAAGGAAATAAGCCGAAAGAAAGTGAATGAATGTGTTTATTTAACTACTTTAAATACAGTATACATGATTTTTATGCATTTTTTTTTTACTAAAAACAGTTTTGTGCATTATTTTTTTAATAAACTTTCTGACAAATTACTTCGAAAAATGATTTTTTATAATTTAAAAATTATTTTTATTAATTGTCAATATTCAAATGTACCATTTGTTTAAAAATTCATTTAAATGTATCGTTTTCAATAATACTTCAATAATTCCGCCTTTTCATTTTTAATTGTATTAATTGATAAACGTAATTTTACTAAGTGATTGGACTGATTTTATGAATTGCGTTTCTATTTTATTATTTCATTCTTTTGTAACTAATTCTTATTTCCTTGTTATTTAATTTTATTATTCATTTTAATTATGATTTCTGTCATTTTTTTATTACTGAACAACAGCTTTGTGCGTTATTTTTAATACACAGTCAGATAAATTACCATTTTTACCAATTTTAAAACAATTTTATAGATTTTATTTGAATGTACCTTCTTTAGTGTCTTCTCAGTTTCATTTTTTTGTCAAAGTATTTTGTATAAAGTACAAACTTTTGGAAAAGTCATGGAAATAAGTTGAATAAATATCTGTATACTTAAATATAGATTAGTTGTCTTTACTACTCTGTCCATGGCCAAACACATGCTCTCACATTATTAGTGCTGTGTGAACATTATCTTAATAGATTTTACATAGATATAAAGATTCATTTAAACTAAATGTTGCATGTTTTATGATATGCTGTAATAACTTTGAATATGCATCGTTTTTCTTATTATTTACCATGCATACATAGACATTACATGATACATTAGGTCATGAAAGTTTACTTGAAGTCATGGAAAAGTCATTGAATTTTATTAGTACAAATGTGTATGAACCCTGAAATAACAATAATGTAGAGCTTCATAATTTTTCTAGCCTCTCTTGTAAAAAAAAAACAACGTACATTTGAAAATTCATGGATAACGACATTAGCCAAAACTTTAGGTGCTTCACGCCTTTTTATAGCTCATTTTTCAGTTTCAAGAATGCACAGTAAAATAAGTAGTGCCAATTTAACACTTAAAGTGATCATATATGGTCCCAATCTATCAAGTGTCAAAAGCACACCGTGTGGAGTGTTAAATCTGCTGTGTAATATTGGCACTCTGAAATGCTGAATAAATACTCTGACAGTGTAGAATGTTACACTTACTATAGTTTTACACTTAGGGGCATTTAACACCCACTAGTGTTGATATTACTCTACAAGTGTCATCAAGAAAGTACTCCTACCAATGCATCATTAATTTTGACACTGTTCTGTGGTGTATGTCTAACATATCGCAGTCTTTTGCACTTGTAGTGTTAAAGGAAAATCACATCATATTGCGCCTTGCAACCACACTGTCTACGTGCCGTCGTTAACACTGTATACTGTTAATTCAACATATGGTAACACTTTATTCCGATGGTCCATTTGAGTATTAGTAGACTGTCTACTTAATGTCTGTTGATACTGACATTCAACAGACATTTAACTGACTATAAGAAACTTTGCAAGTACATGTCAACTTACACTAACCCTACCCCTAACCCCAACCTAACAGTCTACTTATAATCTAATGAGAATTAGTTGCAATGTAACTTAAATTCATCAAACGGACCATCAAAATAAAGTGTGACCCAACATATTTGGAGTAACAAAACATTCATGTAACACTGCATTTTTTACACTGTTGATTTTACCGTGTAAGGTCCAGGATTGTAAAATGTTTCCTCTGTTTAAAACAATGCAGTATCGAAAGAAGACTTACGTCAGATTGTAAAATGAAAATATTTGTTAGCGTTGGGCAAAACTGATTAGCTGAAGTCACGCCGACAGCAACAACCAACAGAGGAGTCCGCTTGGTCTTAAAACCTTTTTCAATGGGTTATTTTCACTATTTATGATGGCATAGCAGTCAAAACCGGACAAATGAGCTTGTGTATGGGACAAATTCTGACCTATCAGTGAGGGGTGGGTCTTCGGAACCACCCAAACCCCCCCTGGCTAATGTTGTGTATTTGACAACAAAATCGTTTGTTCAGAGAATCCGGTCACACTTTATTTTGATGGTCCGTTTGTTGAATTTAAGCTACATTGCAACTAATTCTCATTAGATTATAAGTAGACTGTTAGGTTGGGGTTAGTGTAAGTTGAGATGTACAAGCAAAGTTTCTTATAGTCAGTTAAATGTCTGTTGAATGTCAGTATCAACAGATATTAAGTAGACAGTCTACTAATACTCAAATAGACCATCAAATTAAAGTGTTACCGAGAATCCCACAATTAAAAGCATTGGATCTGATTGTTTTATTTTCATTTTAAGTGTATTAAATTGTTAAATGTAATATTGAACACAATACAATTTTATTTTCTCATGACTTCATAATGCATAACTTTTTATATTTTTGAGTATGACATTAGCTATGTTTCCATCCAGCTATTTTTATTCGCATTTTGGATATGCGCATAAAAAAACGGTTAATGGAAACGCCATGATGCGCATACATTTTGAAAATGCACATAAAAATGTATGCGCATAACTGAGTAGGATAAACTTTTTATTCGATAAGAAAAGATGCGCATAAACTGCGATGGAAACACTTTTACCGAACAAATTCCAGTATGCGCATTAAATAATGCGTTTCAGTAGTTGTTATTATATTATTAATGACCTCCAGAATCAAGAGCGTCTGTGCTCAGCCTCTGACACCTTCAAACGCCACCGTGCATTCACTGCGTGTCAGGATTGCCTTCTGAGGCACAAGTCATTTATTAAATGAAGAAAAGATTGACGCAGCTTCTACTACTGCAGCAAATTACCTTTTTACTGCTGATATTTGGCGCCAGTTAATCAGGAAGTGACGATTTTGTCCGCTTTGACTCGTTGGATGGAAACGCTGCTTTATTCGCACGTCTTTTATGCGATAATCCAGTTTTGTGCATAAAGTTCACATTTTTGGATGGAAACATAGCTACTTTTAATAGAGTAAAGCCCAAAGTGTCTTCTTTCCAATGATGCCTAGTTTGTGTTTGTAGCTTACTGGAGTCAGGAACTGTTACTATTTAAAGTTAGGTAGGTGTAAATCCCCAAAAGTGAGTGCTGGGTAAGAGCCTGGACCAACAGAGTAGGACTGAAATAATGAATTCTATCATTTCAATAATTATTTAAAACAATTTTTTATTTAAATCTCACATACTATACTATAGTATACTATACTCTTGTGTTTTGCAGTCGGTTTATTTGCAGCAGATTTGGCACTGGAGTCTCTGTAGATTTCATTAGCACCACACCCCGTCACGAACCACTTCACAGATCTGGCTTCAACCGTTACTGAAGAAAACCTCTGATATTCCCTCTGAAATGTTGAAAGTTTGTGCGCTAACCTGTGCTGTTTGTGTGCCGAGCTGTAAGGCGGTATCAGTGCGCTGAGCTCCAGCAGGATCCTGAGCTGCTCTAATGAGAGGATCAGAGGAGGAGCAGAGGTCAGTCAGGAGAGCACAGATCAGGTCAGCAGATCACAATCTCTCTGAATAATGGAAATTCCTCAGAGATCTAAAGCTAATGGAGGAGGAAATAAAGCCATGATCTGATTACAGTTCAAACAGGCTTCTTCCGACGCTTTCCAAAAAATCTGATGCATTATATACCGACTTCACCAACAATCACACTCTGACATCTAGTAATATGATCACAGTGTGTGTGTGTGTGGTGCTGAACTACATCAAACAGGTTACCATGCAGAGTCTAATACATATCTTGTGTAAAAAATGTTGCTACACTCAAAAATATGACAATTCTGTTTGTACAAACTGCTTATTTTAAAGGAGCTGAAATGACACAGTTAATGCTTTTTTAAGCACAAATTAATTGTTTTAAGTTCATTCATTCATTCATTCATTTTCTTGTCGGCTTAGTCCCTTTATTAATCCGGGGTCGCCACAGCGGAATGAACCGCCAACTTATCCAGCATTTGTTTTACGCAGTGGATGCCCTTCCAGCCGCAACCCATCTCTGGGAAACATCCATACATTCTCATTCACACACACACACACTACGGACAATTTAGCTTACCCAATTCACCTGTACCGCATATCTTTGGACTGTGGGGGAAACCGGAGCACCTGGAGGAAACCCACGCAACCACGGGGAGAACATGCAAACTCCACACAGAAATGCCAACTGACCCAGCCGAGGCTCGAACCAGCGACCTTCGTGCTGTGAGGCGACAGCACTACCTACTGTGCCACCGTGTCGCCTATTGTTTTAAGTTCAATTCATTTAAATTTGTAAAAGCTAGTAAGTTAACCTAACTCCTTGTTGCCCCAACACAAATCGATTTGTTGGAACCTAACATTTTTACAGTGTAGTCAACATTTGCTTGTGATGAATGAAACCCAGGCTCATTCAGAAAATGTACCCCTATATACAGTTCTGGAGAGTGCCAAATACATCCCAGGAGCTACCCTTTTTGTGGTTTTTATTTTCACAAATCCACCAGAGGACGATGTGTACACTTTTTCAGATCTCAAATTTGTCTCGCAAGTGGCATTCACGCCTGCTTTTCTCACAACAATCCACCTCTATGAGGCCACTGTCAACTGACTGACTGACTGAGCCACCCTCCTCCTTGCCTAAACCCAACCAATAGTGTTTTCAAAAGCACGGATTGACCAACTCCCACACACTTCCCTAAGCCCAACCGACAGTGTTTTCAAAAGCAATCCAGAAAAGAAAAACCTTCACCTGATTTTTACCACCTTTTCAGATTGTACCACATTCTCACCCTGTTATTTACATGTTTATTTAATTTTTGGCTTCTGTTTTTGTCTTACCTGCTTTCTGGAACCTGTCTTCATGGTCAGCTTCTCTCTGTGTCTAAAGTCCACTGACGTACGCTGCAAGCTACTGAACAAACTGGTAACAGTGGGTAAGCCATCCAAATGGAGGTAAACGGTCAGCTGATAATCACTAAAAGGAGTCATGCCGGCCCGTAGCGTTCGTTTTAAAGATGAAATGCAGCCATACGTACCTCTGGCTACAAAATCCTCAATCTCCAGAAACGTTTATAGAGCTACATTTTTAGAATGAGCCTATGTTGAATAAATGTCAACTAGTAGTGTATGCATGTGGGAGTAGAGTTAAACGGGGGAAAGTTAGGACGATTCTAAGGGCCCCCAGGGCTACCATTATGGGGCCAAATGAATCCATCCCCCCCTTTCCCCACCGTTTTTTACTTTTGACACTGCACAAACCAAAACCCACAGCCCCTCCAACCCATATCCCCCCCAGGAGCGGTGCAAGCCTAACTGGCGCTCTAGACAGACGATGACCGTGCCGCCCTCACGCGCGGGATGGGGGGTGGTGGGGGGATGATTGTCATGGACGAAAGTGTGCATAGGGGAGGTCTCCTATCCTCCTAACAAGATGCCGCCCTGGGCGATCGCCCATATTGCTCATGACTAAATCCGCCACTGCCCCTGGAGCCCCCCCATTAATTTCGTCTGAGACAATTTCACCCACTCAACCCACCCAACCTTTTGACTTTTGTTCGCAACCTAGCCTTTAACATAGCATTAGCACAGCCTTTATTTTTTTATTTTTTGTAAAAAAAAAAAAAAAAAATCATGGTCCATGTCAGTGATCATCTTATTTACGTAAATTTATGACTACAAATTTACTAGGAAACCACTGTTGTCCAATGACTAGCCTAATTAATTTAGATGAAAAATATTGATTCATTTGATTGGTTCATTGATTCCTTTATATTTTTCCTCAATTTCTGTTTAACGGAGAGATTTTTTTCAACACATTTCTTAACATAATAGTTTTAATAACTCATCTCTTATAACTGATTTCTTTCATCTTTGCCATAATGACAGCACATACTGTTTCAGATACTAGATACTACAAGATACTACAAGATACTATTCAGCTTAAAGGGCAATTTAAAGGCTTAACTAAGTTAATTAAGCAAGTTAGGGTAATTAGGCAAGTCATTGTATAGTGATGATTTATTCTGTAAACAAAAAAAATTGGAATATTGGAATATCAGAAAATATAGCTTAACAGGGCCAATAATATTGACCTTAAAAGGTTTTTAAAAAATGAAAAACGTTTTATTCTAGCTGAAATAAAATTTTTATTTCATTATTTTTTATTCTAGCTGAAATAAAACGAATAAGACTTTCTCCAGAAGAAAAAAATTATTATAGAAAAAACTGAAAAACTTCTTGCTCTGTTTAAACATTATTTGGGAAATATTTGAAGAAAAAAAAATCAAAGGAGGGCGAATAATCTAAGAAAGCGATTGCTAATGGAGAAAATAAAACTGAAATTTAAAATTAGTTTCCTTAAAGGATTATGAACAATCTCTAAGAGTTCATTTCATTTCTATATGTAACAGTGAATTTTGTAATAAATTGTATTCGCATGTTGGATATTACTAGTTGAAATGGCCACAGGACACAAGACAATTAGAGGATTGACTTTAATGTGTTTCCTGTTTGGAGATTTACTGTCTGTCTAATAGTCACCTGCTCGTGTAAAGAAGAAAAACGGTCCCAGAGGAACAACACCAGCAAATTGGCCTAATGAATAATGAGGCCTTTACTTTTGACCTTTAAAAAAAAAAATCTATTTTCTTGGGCATAATTATCAGTAGCATGTATTGTCCACAGTTGCATAAGCTTCTGCATTGAATTCATCTAAATGTACTGTCTGCAAGTTAATATTTATCAACTGAAATCAATTTTCATTTACTGAATTATTTTTAAATGTTTAAAGTTAAATCAATAGTTTTCTGATAGTAGAGTTATTATCTTTATATAATCAGACAGCTAAATATACTCTGCTATTAGAAATAAAGAAAGAAAATTGACATAGTTATCAGTAGCATGTATTGTCCACAGTGTGCATAAGCTACTGCATTGAATTTGACTCTACTGTAAATGTTCTATACCCACGTTTGTTTTTAGTGAACTGAAATCAACTTTCATTTACTGAATTAGTTTTAAGTGTTTAAAGTTAAATTTATTATGAAAGTAGCTTTATTATCATTATACAATCAGCAAAATCTGCAATGCTATTAGAAATAAAGACAATTAACAAAAAGAGTTTGATTGCTTCAAACTATTGGTAAGTAATACTTGTATTGAATGTAATGTAGTATGTAAAATACTGCATATAACAGAAAGCACAGCACACACTTATGGTCAGAACCATTATACTCAACATATCAGGATCATTTCTGAGGGATTACATAACTTTGAAGACAGGAGTAATGATGCTGAAAATTTGGATTATTCCACAATTTGACTGCCAGTGCATACTGTACACTTCAACCTTTTGCTGATATGCCATTTCAATCATTAAGCACTGTAATAATGCTGTTTTCCACACAATTTTTTCATGTCGTCCCAAGACAAATTGATTAAGTTAATCATTTTTGAACATAAAACAATTAAGTTGAGTGCGTTAAGTAGTTTGACCAAAGTCATTTTCTGAGCGAAGGCAACATGAAAATATGAAAATATGGTGCATCTGCAGTTCCAAGACCGAAAACATGAAAAAGGAAACCCAGTCATTTGTTTTAGCATGTAATTTTTTTACCAAACGCGAGGGGAAAAAACGAGCCGCTTAGATTTCACACCTTTTTTTGATGTCGGAAGAGGATTTTATTATGTAAATTCCAGACAGTGTTGTTTGGCATGAAAAGTAGGTCAATAAAAAGTATCAGCGCCCCTTAATCCGCACATTTCCACCCACAGCACCACTGCAGCAGTTCAACATTTCTGTTATTGACCTTATTCGGCGATGCAGAAGTGCGCTCACTTTTGCGATTGTTTTAGAACTTCCAATTCAGTTGCTGATGGGAGTAATGACTAGGAATAATAAACGGCAGAAAATGGTCAAACTAATTGCTCTATACACATAAAGTAGAATAATACAGTTGAAGTCAGAATTATTAGCCCCCCAAAATTATTAGCCCCCGTTAATTTTTTTCCCCAATTTCTGAGATTTTTTTTAACATTCCCATTCCACATTAACCATTTCAACCTCTTCCTTGCCATGATTGATCGATCTCTGATTTGAACATGACTACACTGTAAAAAACTGATATGACAAAAAGGTTTGATGTTACTTTCATTTTAATCCGTTAATCAGGTTTCAACCAAATATTTACAGTTATGCAAGGTTTCACTTCATATTTTTAGTCAGTTTGACTGATGTGAGTTGAGGTGACTAGGCTCATTTGGTTTAATTATAACTGTTTGGGTTTTTTTTACAGGAATGCACTGATATAGAATTTCTGACCAATATCAATAACCGATAACTCTTTAGATATGAAGGACAGTATATAAGCTGATAATTACATTCATTCATTAATTTTCCTTTGGCTTAGTCCCTTATATATCAGGGGTCACCACTGCGGAATGAACCACCAACTATTTAATGTGCACCACACAACAAATGACAAGCGATAGACCGGAAGTCGTTCATTTCCAATGGAGAGTAGTCCGGGAGCTGGGTGGAGTTCCGATCATCTTCGTATGTGGAAAATTCGGATCCGGTTTGAGCTGCGGATCCGTTGAAATATTTGAACTCCTGCGACTAGACCTTATGCGACCGGCCGACCGGAAGTGATGTATTTCAGTGTTGTCCAAGCAGGTCTGTGCTTTTTTTTTAAATCAGAAAAGGTCTATATTAAAAAAAAAAACATTTTACTTCATAAATGAGTAATAAAAATATTATCTTTTATGTTGTCTCCACATTCCCTCCAAAATGTTTAGCGCTCTATGAGTTTAGTATTCATTTATTCCTTCTTTCAATTAACCATGGTGAACACACGGAGAGTAGGGCTCAGCTCTTGCACTTCTTTATTTCGGACACTGCGAGCAGCGTCTCCTCCATGGTGCCCGACAACACTGAAAATACTGTGCGACTGCCACAAGGGGGCGTATTCCCGACAGTCGTGTCCAAATGTCATGTGCAGTGGAAAGGCGGCTTGAGTTGCATTCATACTGCTTACATTCATACTCTATTGAACGTACTTTTCTAACGGCCGAGTAGTACATTCAAATTCAAATGTAGTACCTTCTGAGTAGTAAACGATTTTGGAACGCAGTCTTGGGCTGCGTCCGAAACCGCATCCTTCCATACTATGCAGTACGCTAAAAACAGTATGCGAGCCGAGTAGTATGTCCGAATTCGAAAATCCGTATGCGAGAAGTACCCGGATGACTTACTACTTCCGGCGAGATTGTGAAGTGCGCATCCCATGCACGCTGCGATATCCCATGATGAAGCAACGCAACTGACGCAGGTAGGTCACGTCACAAAATGGCGGATGTAGTACGTCCGAATTCCATTCATACTTCTCATATTCATACTGTATAGAACGTACTTTTCTAACGGCTGAGTAGTACGTTTAAATTCAAATGCAGTACCTACTGAGTAGTAGGCGGTTTTGGACGCAGCCTTGGTCTTTTCTGGCTCCGCCCTCTTCTGTAAAGCAGCAGCTCATTTGCATTTAAAGGGACATGCATAAAAACCTTTAATATTTTCACTTAATATCTGATAAACACAAATGAGCTAAAAACAATATCTGTGTGTTATTTTAAGCTACGTAAATCTCTTCAGACACTTAGGAATCTGGCGTAATATGTCTCCTTTAATGTCTGGATGCATCTAATCTGATTATTTATTTATTTATTTTACATATAGGTGTTTTGTTTGAGGGCTTTGAAGAAGTGTGCAGTGTCCGCATGCAGCCGCTGACATGCACTTCACACAAACACAAACACTTTAATCTGCTGCAGGATTGAGGAGTCTCAAGGGTGTCATTAAGCCAATAACAGGCACTCAGACAGTATTGTCCCGTAACACAAGGATGAGAAATGAACAGTCCATTATTGCCTCAGCTAAATGAGTGCTGAATTCTCTGATCGATGGCGCGTCGTCCTCAATCACGCTTGACCCATACTTAAGGTCTGGAGATAATTCTGACCCCAGGGGGCTTATAGGATTGCGGTATGCAGGGCGGCCATTCATTCAAGCGCTGCATGTGACAGGGCTGATTGAGAACACTTACATCAAAACACCAATGCACACGTTTCATTTCAGATTATCTAGCTTTTTTATCTAGCAAGTTTGAGCCAAAGAGATAATTGAATAATTTTATTGGAGTTAATTGAAAATCTATTATAGTTGAAACTTATATCACATTCTTGACACTCTTAAGAGGAACTAGCGTACATATTTAGTACAATTTGATACTTGTTTTGTCTTTGAAATGTGATTAAAGTTTAAGGCCAATATGCTGACTAACATTTTTGCTAAACTATAGTATTTGAATAGCATTTCTATTGAAACCGGCGATTCATTCCGCCGTGGCGACCAGAGATCAATAAAGGGACTAAGCCGGAAAAAAAAAAGAATGAATAAATGAATAAACCAATAAAACTTGTTCAAAATATTGCAGATCTACAATTAAGCTGCTATTTAGCACTTTTAAAATATACAAAATTAAATGAAAATTGGCATTACGTAAATCGGTCAATTTTGCTTAATTTAGTTAAACGCATATATTTAGCTAGGTAAAGTTTATTAGCTTTCAGTTTTTGGTAGCTTTTGATATTTGGTATTTAAAATTTTGTAGGTTTTTTTTTTGCTAGATTTTACTTGAATTTTGTTGTATTATCTTTCAATTTTTAAATATGTTCGGTGACTAAAATATTATTTTAATAAATATATCTGTTTAATAAATCTGTTTCGTTTAAATGCACCAAAATACATTGCCCATTTTCATTGAGAAATGGATAAAATTATTGATTTTCAAAATGGGGTGTACTCGTCTACTCAGTTATGCTGAGCACTGTATCGCTGCCTAAAGTACTAATAGCCCCGCCCTCAATGACTGATAGCTCCGCCCTAAATAACTAATGGCTCTGCCCTAAAGAACCGATGGCTTTACCATAAATGACTGATAACTCCGCCCTAAATGACTGATAGCCTCGCCCTAAATGACTGACAACCCCACCCTAAAGGACTGATAGCACCACCCTAAATGACTCATAGCCCCATCGTAAATGACTGATAGCCCCGCCCTTAAGGACTAATAGCCCCACCATCATGACTGAGAGCTCCATCTTGAAGAACTTATAGCCTCACCCTAAAGAACTGATAGCTCCACCCTAAAGGACTGATAACTCCACTCTAAAGTACTCATAGCTCCACCCTAAAGGACTGATAACTCCACTCTAAAGTACTGATAGCTCCGCCCTAAATGACTCATAGTCCTGTCCTAAATGACTCATAGCACCACCCTAACGTTTTTTTATATCCGCACTAAAGGACTGATATCCCCATCCTACTGAAAGCCCCGCCCTAAATGACTGATAGCCCCACTCAAAGAACTGATGTGCCACCCAAAATGACTGATAGCCCCTACCTAAATGACAAATAGCCACACCCTAAAGAACTGATGTGCCACCCTAAATTACTGATAGCCCTGTTCTAAATGACTGATTACTCTGGCCTAAATAACTTATAGCTCCTGCCTAAATAACCGATAGCCCTGCCCTAATTGACTGATAGCCCTGGCCTAAATAACTAATATTCAAACCCTAAATGACTGATAGCTCCGCCCTAAATGACTTATAGCCCCACCTTAAATTACTCATAGCCCGCCCTAAAGGACTCATAGCACCACCCTTAAGTTTTGATATATATCTGCTCTAAAGGACTGATATCCCCATCCTACTGATAGCCCCGCCCTAAATGACTGATAACTAGGGCCAGACGGAATCTGCGGACATTTTTTGCTATTTCTGCGGAGTATTTTGGTTAAAAGTCTGCGGATTTCTGCGGAATGATTTTAGGAGTATCATAACTAAAAACTTAATATATGAAATAAATGTAATAACTTTTAAACTTTTATTGAATGTTTATAATGTGAATCCAATTCGGTCCACTTTATTTGGTAAACAAAGCAAGTCTCTCATATAAAATATCTACTAAAAGACAGAAAATAGTACTTTAGAAACGGTATTGTAAATAAATCAAATGAATATTTTCATATTAGTCAGTAATATTACTGAAATTAATTTAAAAACAGGATGAATATAAATTTACACACATTTACACAAGTAAATAAACAGAATTAATGATAGGCTAAAAATCTGTGGAAATCTGCGGAATTCTGCGCACACAGATTCCGTGTGGGCCTACTGCTAGCCCCACCCTAAAGAACTGATGTGCCACCCTAAATGACTGA
>CAIGQQ010006944.1:993877-1083633 GCA_903798035.1 Danio albolineatus
GCCTGTCCATCCTTCTGTCTATCTGTCCATTCATCCACCTGTCTGTCCACCATCCATCTGTCCATCTGCCTGTCCATCCTTCTGTCTGTCCATTTGTCCGTCTGTCTGTCCGTATCAAACAAGAAAAGAAGTGAGCATTTTCAGCTTATGTACAACCCATGCGTATGCACATAATCCTGTAAAGAAGAGTTATTTGGCTCATTTAACTGAAACGTTTGAAATATTTCAGACATATTCCATATTGGATATCATTTTTCCTCCTGTTCATTACATATTCCTTCTGTACAGTCTGTGTTTCACCTCGTTTCACCTCCTCTCTCTCTATCTCGACATAGTCCTGGTGTACAGTGCTAATGGTTTTCCCAGAACTGCTGTGCTGCAGTTTGTATCTATTAGCCTTACCAACACACACACACACACACACATGCAAACATCATCACACAGTACTACAACAACAGGTGCTGCAGTGGGGAACTGGGGGAGGGAATGAACCTCGTTTTACACTCAGGAGACTCACGTCAGAGCTTCAGTGTGAGAAAAAGGCCACATTTAAACATCTGTGAGCAGGGCAGAAAGCTGACTCTGATATTTGACTGGCATAATTTCAGTTGGACTGAAGCAGGGGTATCAAGTCCTGGAGGACCAGTAGATTTGTAGCTCTAACCAAAGCACTAGCCTAGAGGTTTCAGTTGAATCTAAAGGATTTGATTGGTGCAGGGGTGTTAAGTAAGGGATAATGTACATCCAGCTGGTTGTTATGGTTGCTGGTTGTTAAAGCTTGACAGGCTTATCAGCAACCTGATGCACAGTGGAGCACTGTTGCATAAGATTGAAGGGCTTTATGTTCGGGATAAAGTACTTCCAGGAGGTTGTTATCGCAGAATAAAGCCCAACAAGCTAACCTGTTGCTAACCAGAGGGCTGTTATATATGACTTAAAGAATTTATTTTGCAAAAACAGCTATCCTGAATGTATTTTATCTTACTTATTATACAGCTAATTGAAACAAAACATAAAAATTAGACATAAAATATTGTTCTGAGCTGAGTATATAAGTATAATGTTCAGAATGTAAGTATATGTATGTGAACGTAGGCCTACTCACAGGCGGTCAAGGTGGTTCGAAGTTCCCAGATGATTCTGTGTTATTCATTGGTTGTTATCTTGAAATAACTTTCAGACCAACCAATCAGAATCAGATATTCCAGACAGTGTGTAACAATTTGCGTTAACCACCAGCTGAATGTACATTATCCCTCTTAATACATGGCTACTTGCCACAAAACTAAACAATTAGACACAAAACATTGATCTAAACTGTAATAATTTATTGATTAGTTAAACGTAAATCTTGCAGGAAGGGATAGTTGTACATTATTCAGTCACAAGATGGCGACAAACGGGCAAAAACGCAAAGCTGACAGAAACAAAACCAGTTGAATAAATCTATTTAAATCTAATCTAAATCTAATTTACTGACATACATATTATTCATTCACAAGATAATGCCAAACAACAGCTTGACAGACTCAAGTAGATTCTTATGAATGTGTGTGTAAGTATATAGATGAGAACGTAAGCCTATTCACCAGCGATCAAGGTGGTTAAAAGTTCCCAGATGATCCTGTGTTATTCATAGGTTATCTTCATCAGGCATTCCAGACAGTGTGTAACAATTTGCAATAACCACCAGCTGGATGTACATTATCCCTCTTATTAAATGGCTACTTGTCACAAAACTAAACAAATAGACACAAAACATTGATCTAAACTGTAATAATTTACTGGTTAGTTAAACGTAAACTTAAAGAAGAAACGTAAACACGAAAGGCATAATTGTGCTTTATTCAGTCACAAGATGGCGACAAACAGGCAAAAAAGCAAAACTGACAGAAACGAAACCAGTTGAAAAAATCTATCTTAATCTAATCTAAATCTTATTTACTGACCTACGTATTATTCATTCACAAGATAATGCCAAACAACGGCTTGACAGACTCAAGTAGATTCATTTGAATGAGTAAGTATATAGATGAGAACGTAAGCCTATTCACTGGCGGTCAAGGTGGTTCAAAGTTTCCGCATGATCCTGTGTTATTCAACGGTTGTTATCTTGAAATAACATACCAACCAACCAATTAGAATCAATTATCCAGTCACAAGATGGCGACAAACAGGCAAAAACGCAAAGCTGACAGAAACGAAACCAGTTGAATAAATCTATTTTAATCTAATCTAAATCTTATTTACTGACCTATGTATTATTCATTCACAAGATAATGCCAAACAACGGCTTGACAGACTCAAGTAGATTCATATGAATGAGTGTGTAAGTATATAGATGAAAACGTAGGCCTGTTCACTGGCGGTCAAGGTGGTTCAAAGTTCCTGTGTTATTCAGCGGTTGTTATCTTGAAATAACATACCAACCGACCAATAAGAATAAGTTATTCCAGACAGTGTGTAACAATTTGCATTAACCACCAGCTGGATGTACATTATCCCTCTTAATACATGGCTACCTGCCACAAAACTAAACAATTAGACACAAAACATTGATTTAAACTGTAATAATTTACTGGTTAGTTAAACTTAAATTTTACAGGAAGGCATAGTTCACCCAAAAATTACCTCATCAATTATTCTCCCCCTATGTGGTTTTACACCTTTATGAGGACACAAAAGAAGCCATTTTGTTGAAATTTTGATAAAATGCTGATTGATGCTACTCATTGACTTTTTTTAAAGCTTCTTTATAACTTCTGGCGCAAGCCCTATACTGACACTGAGGAGAAGAAACCGTTGAGCAAAGTCACAAAACAAAAACATTGCCAGCTTCTCCTCAGCATCAACAATGAACAAGGCGGCGGTGGCTTCATTGAAGTAGAAATATCTAGATAGACAGCTGAGATCGTGTGAGTGCTGTTTATTTTACTTGCATCGCGGGTTAATTTGGCTTCCAAAGTTTCTAACTCCAGTACACCGCTGTTCTTTCCTAATGAAGAGACTAAGTGAGGATATTCCTGATCTGGAATGTTTGCGAGCGAGTGCAAGAATACAGCATGTGATGTGGTTCAAAAGGCAAGTGTTTATGTGTTTGGATGAGCTGGATTTGGATTCCTCCTTTAGAGGTCGGTATGAAGGGAAATCATACATGGTTTATATTGGCACTGGAAGCATGAGGTGTGTGTGAGTGTTGATTTTGGGTGTTTAAGAGGCTCAGATGGCCCAGGTTAGTGAGGATACGGGCCCCAGCTCTGACGCAAGCACTGGGGAAACGCAAATAGTGCTAAATCGAATGAGCGTGGTATTAATACAGAAACCGAAAACAGCAGAATATTCCAAAAGACCCTGTTGTATTGGAGTGGAAAGGCTGATGGAGTTGGTGTAGAATGCTTAACGTGGCTCAATGTTCAAATATACATTTACACATTTCTTTGCATTGTAATACACTTGATTGAAATATTTTAAGGATGCAAATGATTTGTTTACGGCATGGGTCTTAAACCTGATTCCTAGACAGCCGCAGCTCTGCATTGTTTTGTCTCAAACCTAATCAAACACAACTAATCAAGGTGTTCAAGACTACTACAGACTATTAAGCAGGTGTGATTTGGAGGTGGGTGAAGCTGAATCCTGCAGAGCTGTGGCTCTCCAGGAATTTAGTTTGAGACCACTGGTTTCCATGTACAATACAATGGAACATGGGAATTCCAAAAAAAAATGCCAAGCCTAGCCCAAAGGTTGAGTTTGTCCATATTTTACTTGAATTTGAGTTGAAACAACCAAGCATTTTTGTAATGTAGATTGCAACTTATAGTCATTTTCGACTGCAATTCAGTATGGCTCACCTTTGGGGGCTTTTTCTCTGCATTCCGTACTTAGAACCTGGTTCCAAGCAAGTCATACTGGTGTCTTGAGAAGTTGAGTCCCCCTGAGAATTGGCTCTGCCTTTAGGACACCGAGTGGTCCTATTGATTTACTGGAGTTGTCAAAGGGATAGTTTGTAGTGCCTAATTATAAAGTGCAGTCTACGAATTCACGTTCATAATTTATATAATGTAAAGCATGACTTTCATTTCACCATTAAATTAGCATGTATAAGCGTTATATTGACCCTTTCGTATACTTATGTCGAATTAAAGCCATGCATGGGTTATAAAATTGAGCATTTATCTTTTATATTGTTAAGTTAGCCCAGTTAGCTTATGTGCTAGCATAATCATACCTCCTGGCCACAATAAGCTAACGCAGCTCTGATTATCCATACAACAAGGTATCACAATAATAGCTTTCCATCAGACATTCACCACAAATGATCCCTTAGGGGTCCAAATGCCAAGCCTAGCCCAAAGGTTGAGTTTGTCCATATTTTACTTGAATTTGAGTTGAAACAACCAAGCATTATTGGAATGTAAATGGTTATTTATGGTCATTTGCGACTGCAGTTCAGTATGGCTCACCTTTGGGGGCTTTTTCTATGCATTCCATACTTAGAACCTGGTTCCAAGCAAGTCATACTGGTGTCTTGAGAAATTGAGTCCCCCTGAGATTGGGGTGTGCCTATAGGACACCGAGTGGTCCTATTGATTTACTGGAGTTGTAAAAGGTATAGTTTGTAGTGCCTAATTATAAAGTACAGTCTATGAATTCACGTTCATAATTTAAATAATGTAAAGCTTGACTTTTATTTCACCATTGAAATGGCGTTAAAATATAAGTGTTATATTGACCCTTTCGTATACTTAGGTCTAATTAAAGCCATGCATGGGTTATAAAATTGAGCATTTACCTTTTATACTGTTAAGTTAGCCCAGTTAGCTTATGTGCTAGCGTAATCATACCTCCTGGCTACAATAAGCTAATGCAGCTCTTATTAGCCACACAACAAGGTATCATAATAATAGCTTTCCATCAGGCATTCACCACAGATGATCCCTTAGGGGTCCTAAGCGGATTCGATTGCTGGGGGGACTTGATTTCTCACCACACCGTTACCAAAACATGATGTATACACACTGTTCATTGAATTTGCGACACGAAACACCAAACCCGCTATATTTGAAAAGTCAGCAGCAGTCCCTGCTCTGTTGTTGATTCATGTGGCTAAATAGTTTTAATAGCACCACAAGAAAAACACCTGAAATGGCAGCATCGTGGTCAATAATAGAGGTCCAGATGTTCCAAATACACCTTTGTTTGTTTGTTAATACGCACCCTCTAGTGGTGAAAATTATATACTCGGATGATGATAGCTGTTTTATCACTAACTTATGATTGAATTGCCTCTTGGTATAGTTATTAAATAGTTTGATAACAAGCAGGAAATGTTCATGGGCCAACGACATGACCACATTGAAATGGTCTATAGGAATCTGGTTCAGTGGTGACACCCTAATTAAGTAGTGTAAAATGTGATTATCTAATTAATGTGCACGTCATGATTTTGCCAAGTCTGATGTGATCCTGGATCTATGTTGATCCAGGAACATAATTTTTGTTAGAAAATGTAATCTATACCTATTCTCTAGTCCTAAACCCAACCATAACTGTAAATCATTTCCAAAATCAGTGGGGAATAATAGTTGGATCACAATCTTGTAGAAGTGCACAAACCTAACCGTAAGCCTAAACTTAAAATAAATGACAAACATATCCCTTAATTGTGGTTGGCTGATTGGAAAGTTGTTCCAGGATCAACATACTGTTGATCTGTAGATGTTAATCCTACTTGGTGAAATCAGGTTGGTGTAATTTGTGCAGTGCACATACAGTATGTGCATTATGTACATACTGTACTATTCTGATGTTGAAATTTGCATCCTATTCACTGTACTGTACTTGCATTTGCACACCAAACATAGTATATTTTAGGCCTTACATTAAATACATGATGTTATATAGTCAAAAACCCTCTGTGATCTCTCAATCTGCTGTCTTTCATTCTTGTTTGTTTGCTTTTCCTCAAATGTGGTGGGCTGTAATTGCTATCATATCTGCAATTCTGTGTTCTTTCCATCTTTTCACTCTTCGCTTTTCTGACGGCGTTTAGGGCCGTTTTTAAAGGGCTGTGACAGGAAGTGCGCAGATTAGATCACCTTTTTCTTCTTATCTTAGTGATTGTCTGAGTGCCAGTGTGTGTGTTTTACAGCAAAGATTTCGCCCATACTCTTACGGTAACTCTAGACATGCAGGTCATGAGATAAAAGTTTCCCTGATTTTTTCCCTCCTCCCAGAACCCCTTGTTCCTGTTCAGGCCTCTTTTTGTCACTCGCTCAATGAGAACGCTTGCTCCCCACACCCCTCTTTCTCTTCGGGTCGCCCCACCAGTCGTCTGCCTGCCATCTCAGTTTCAATTTTACCACAGCGTTTTGTAGTCAGATTTACCCACTGACAGATGTGCAACAAAACAGCCTGTCCTCTGGCTACATGTCCGTTTCCCATTGTTCCCATGCTAATTACCCATGGTGCACCTTTCGTTCTTTCTCTCACCCCTTCTTTATCAATTTTTTTTTGCGGGGAAATCCCAATGCCAATTATCCGAACCCCGGACAATAGTCCTCATAGAGTGCAGGGCGAGTCAGAGGGGGTTGGGGTTGCTAGAGCCAGCGCTGGATCAGATGTCACACCATTAGTGCACTGCGCTGGGATTTCGCAGGGCTTTCATTGCGGCGTAAAGCACAGTAGTTTATAAATAGAGCTTGGAAGGGCCTCCTGAGAAACTTGGGTCTTTATAAAACGTGTTTGAGTATGTGGCCGAGCGTGAAGACCTGCTGGAGCTGGACTTGAAAGCGAGATGCAACGACAGATTGAATTTGGATGGAAATATTGGGGAAGAAGCAGGAAAGGATGGTGTGGGGAGTCCTCTTTTTCTTATTATGACCCTTTCCTGAACTCATTACCCCAACCCCCTAACTGGTTCTCAAGCCCCTCGCAGTCTGTCTCAGCCTTCATCCTCAGTCGCAGAACATTCTTGCACGCCACTGGCTGTTTTAGACTTGGCTCTGTAAATATAACCAAGCACAAGAATGTCCAAGAGGAGGGAGAGGTGGGCAGTGGACAGAGAGAAAGTGGTGTAAACCAGTAACCCGGATAGACCGAGTGACAGAAACCAGCCTGTCTCACTGTCTCTCTCTCTCCCCGCCTTCATTTTGGAGTTACTCTATAGATTTGCAGGAGTTTCCAAGTGTTGCATCATTTGTTCCATAATGTTGAACCAATTGCCCTTGCACGGTAGACTGAGTTTTTATTTGCACTCTGTGAGTCATGCGTTCAACTTACTGATTTCGTTTGAAGCCAGAAGAATACACACAAGTGCATACTTGAATGCTTATCCTACCCATTGCAAATGCACAGTCCTGTTTTAAACAATCAATGGGTATGCATACATACATTATCTTCAAAATGTAACTGAAAATGTGCTAAACATTAGCACTTCTTATATACGGCATGGGGAAAATGTGGGAAAATGTAAGGTCTCAAGATGCAGATCTTTTACGTTTTGCATCATGTTTTTTTCCTGGAAAGAGTTGAAAACTAAGCAAAACAGTCAAATAAACGAGTCTTGAACAAAAGCATGCACAGGTGAATGCATAAACCGTTTCTCTGTGAACGGCTCCTTAAGCCAGCATTGATTTTCAAAGGGCAGAAATGGTCCAGTCCTACACAAAACAACATTGAATATATACTGTCAAGCATTTAGCAAAACAGTGTGGAGGAATAAAGCCTAAGCTTTAAAATTAGCACAACAAAAGCCACGATTCGACCCCTGTGTAAGGCTGTGTGGTTATTTTGAGTTTAGTGTGATGCAGTGGGGCGTTAACAGTGGAACATGTAACTGTTTTGGGCTTATTGCCCAGGAATTGTTCGACAAATTTTTCCACTGTTGCCTACGACTGATTGGTAGTGAAAGAAGAATCTACCGCATAACTTGAAAATCGTTAATAACTTCATGGCAAAAGTATACAAAATTGATATTGCTAATTAATACTAATGATGTGCAGAATTGTACATCCTGGATGCTTGTGTAAGCTGATCTATAACTGAGCATGTACACTCTCAGAAGTAAAGGTACGCAAGCTGTCACTGCGGTGGTACCTTTACAAAAAGTACAAATTTGTACCTAAATGGTCCATATTAATACCTCAAGGGTACATATTAGTACCTAAAAAGTACAAAAGTGTTCCTCTTAAAATTTTTAGGTACTAATATATACTTTTGAGGTACCAATATAGACCCTTTAAGTACCTTTTGAAAAGGTACCACCCCAGTAACTGCTTGTGTACCCTTATTTCTGAGAGTGTAGTAACCTAAAAATGGGTAACACTTTGTCGATGGTCCATTTGAGTATTAGTAGACTGTCTACTTAATATCTGTTGATACTGACATTCAACAGACATTTAACTGAATATTAGAAACTTTGCAAGTACATGTCAACTTACACTAACCTTACCCTAACCCCAACCTAACAGTCTACAGTACTTATAATCTAATGATAGTTAGTTGACATGTAACTTAAATTCATCAAACGGACCATCAAAGTAAAGTGTTACCTAAAAATGTAACAATCTAGCACACAATTTGAATATTGTTAATAATTTTATGGCAAAAGTATGCAGTATAGTTAATGCTAATTGCTAATTAATGCTAATGACATGCAGAATTGGACATCATGTATGCTAGTGTAAGCTGATCTATAACTGAGCATGTGGTAACCTAAAAACATAATAATCTATTGCATAATTTGATGATTGATCATAAATTTATGGCAAAAGTATACAGTATTGTTAATGCTAATTGTTTATTAATGCTAATGATGTGCAGAATTGATCTATGCTAAGATGTGTAAGCTGAGCTGTAACTGAGCATAAAGAAACCCTTAAAATGCAAGAATCTACCGCATAACTTGAAAATTGTTCATAACTTTATGGCAAAAGTATGAAGTACTGTTAATGCTAACTATTGCTAATGGCGTGCAGAATTGAACATCCTCTACGCTAGTGTAATCTGAGCTGTAACTGAGCATATAGAACCCTAAAAATGTAAGAATCTACAACATAATTTGAAAATCGTTAAGAACTGTATGGCAAAAGTATACATGGAGTTAAGTTGTAAACAAAGGTTCGGCAGCGGGACCACACCTCCTTAACTAATCACCTACTCCCTAAAACTTATTTAAGGCAAATCAGCTCTCTAGCTGATCTAGATCTTCTTCGCGTAGTCTCAAACCCACCCTCCCTCCATTTCCTTGCTTTCCATTAACAATCCTTATAACCAGTGCTTAAATTGTGAATTGCGAGGTCCCGTAACAGATCGGGGTAACAGATCCGGCATGGTACCAGAGGAGGGAGAGGTGTCGCGGACGGAAGTGAAGGGGGTTGGGGAGTCGCGGAGGAAAGTGAAAGTGAACAACGGACAGGGGAGGATGGCGGTTGAGGAGGGGGATCAGTAAAATGAGGTGCCGGATCAGATTTCAGAGGTTCCGGATCTGGCATGTACCGGCACAAATTAAGTACTGCTTATAACCCTCTTTTCCCTTCTAGGTTGAATCGGGGGGTCCAATCGGTACCCCCACTCTGAGTCTTTGGGCATCATCGTAGGATGTCCGATCAACCTACCTACCTGTTCACTATCTATCCGCTTACATCCATTATCCTTCATCCCACCATTCCCTTACCACCCCTTTTCATCCCTACAATAATGTCTAGCTCAAAGTGTGGTGTGGTCCATGCTCCTTAAAATATTGTTAATGCAAGTTAATGCTAATGACATGCAGAATTGAGCAGCCTTTTTGCTACATTATCAAATATGACTAAAAAACACTTTGTTTCTCACCTAACCTGGTCTATCCCTGTTCTTCCAGGTGGCGAAAGTAGAGTTTGCATCGCGCAAGAAAGCAAAATTGAAGGAGGTGATGGTCCGGTTAGAGGATCACCTGGAATGCGTATGCACATCCCAGCATCACGTGATAGAGCACGTGGAGGCAGACACAGGTATGTACGGGACGTATGCTTAACGTTTGGCCTGATCTGTAATGATTATTTGGCTGTGGATTGTGCGGCATTGTGCGGTCACCACGATCAAACACACCTGTTGGTCAGCCTGCTGTTGCCAAACGTCAACGCTTGTGCGAGCTTGTGTTTTACTGTGCTGGCCGATGATGCAATGGATAAGAAAAACCACAGGTGTGCGAATGCTGAAACATGTAGAAGTGTGTCTGAGAGTTCAGGTTCAACAGGTTTCTGCTCTTGTGTGCCGAGATAAAAGGGTTGGAAGGCTCAAATATTTATGAAGTGCAATTACAGTCTGTTTTACACCTCCCCGAGGCCATAAATTCTTTCTTTCTTTTATTTCTTTCCTTGCTTTCCTTTTAATCTGCTCAACCAAACTCTGCCCATCATCTGCTTGCAACCAAACTTGTGTTTCCAGGCCCACGCACTGTTAGAAACCGTAAAAAACGGAAACACAGAAAGCAAGCAGTGGCCGCACAGATCAACAAGGATATTCAGTAAAAAGGCAAACATTTCCTAACACTCAGCGGACCAAAATATCCTGCAGGTAGGACAGCTGCGGGCAGATCTGCTGCCAGTTCTAAACCAATCATTGGCATGAACCAATCAGGAGCGAGGGAAGGTGCCCAATCGGAGTCACACAACACTAAAAAACAGAGATGTGTGCACTGTGCTGTGCTTTTGCTTTGCTGTATGTGTCACAGGTGTGTGTGTTTGTTCATGAAATCAGTTTGTGTTCACCATGTGTATAATTTAGCTCTGTTTCAAAACCAAGTTAGGTGCCTTGCTGTCTATTGCCTACTTAGGTAGATGCTGCCAACCTTGATGCACTCCAAAAAAAAGTGGCTAAATTGATTGTTCTCGGTCTACTTGGTTGGTGTGCGTCAAGGTCCAAATGGCCGACTAACAGAGTAATCACACAAGAGATCATTTTAATCTAACCAGACATACCAACTATGAGCACACCCTGAGATTTATCTTATAGGGGCTTTTGCATCAGTTATAGGAACTCAGTGATATACATTTGCAAAATAAAGTCCAGTCAGAACTAATTTTCCTGGTCGCTACCTTATAGAAACTCAGGTTTTTCTTCCTTTGACTGGGTTAGACCCTACTCTGAAGTAAGAGCTAATTTAATGGGATAGTTCACCCAAAACTCTTCCAAACCAGCCAACCAACTTATCCAGCATATGTTTTATGCAGCGGATGCCCTTCCAGCTGCAACCCATCTCTGGGAAACATCCAGACACACTCATTCACACTCGTACACTACGGACAATTTAGCTTACCCAATTTATCTATACCACATTTGGACTTGTGGGGGAAACCGGAGCACCCGGAGGAAACCAACGCAACCATGGGGAGAACAGGCAAACTCCACACAGAAATACCAACTGACCCAGCCGAGGCTCAAACCAGCGACCTTCTTGCTGTGAGGTGAACGTGCTACTCATTACGCCACCGTGGCGCCCCAGTTAGAGTATCTTCACAAAAGAAGATATACTGAAAAATGCAACCATTTGGGATGATTGTATTTGTTTTCCTTACATTGATGTCAATGGTTACAGCTCTTCAAAATTCCAAACAATACCTTATTTTTTAATTTAAAGGAACACTCTCTGAAAACAGACCATACTGATGTGCTGCATTATATCACTCTGCCTGGTACAGCAGCAGGGTTTCATGACTGTTACTCCAGAATGAGAGTATAGTTACTAGTTGGTCTTGAAAATAGTCATTTATCAGGTTCCGGATTTATTTTACTATGTAACTGTTGAATGAAATGCTAATGGTCAAACCTAATTCAATTCATTATGCTAAGCTAAGCTAAAAGTGACCCTGCCAGAACAAGAAATTGGCTGAATGGATTCAAAAACGGTCCATGTCAACTGTTTAACTCAGGGAGACTTGTAAATTGAGCATTTTGGTGGCGTATTCATTTTAAAAAGCTTTCAAGTTGCTTTGAATCGTGCCGATGCGCGATTGTCCCCCCTCCCCTCTCCCCCACGACCTGCACTCACACTGCATTTTGCCTTCCGAACCTGAGCATGCTTACGTCATCAATGATGCGACTGTTCAGTTTAACAGGAAGAGAAGCGCTCTCGCTCAGCACAGTGGAGATTGCTTTAGTTTTATCGATTTAGTCGTTTGGGGTGCAGCTGGAAGGGCATCTACTGCATAAAACATATGCTGGATAAGTTGGTGGTTCATTCCGCTGTGGTAACCCCAGATTAATAAAGGGACTAAGCCGAAAGGAAAATTAATGAATGAATAGTCTTTGGGATGCAACGACACAAAGTCAAATATATTGCCGAACAGTTCCACAACATTTGACACTCATAAAATTACATAAAAGTCCTCGAGCTGCGTTTATAGACCCTTTTGAGGGATGTAAACAATAACAATGGTCCTGACCTATGTCCTGTTTTACATTTTTTATTTCTGTAGCTTCAGAGAATCCAAATAGGATCACATATTGATAAATAATGTTATTTTTTAACATTTTGACATCTGATATGAATGAATTGCCGGTTATAAAAAAGTTATACAACAAGCAGGTAATGTTCATAGGCCAGTAACATCGCCACATTGTAATGGCCTATTAGGAGGTTTGCTCTGAAGGCGCAGCTGTCGTGCAGTGAGGGGTTTGCGTCTTTAATAAACTATGACAGTTTGAGATCATTGAAAATATAAATGATTAATAAATCCATATCAAACAGTCCCTTAAAAGTGTTGCCGCGTCTTCAGTTTCGGGCTCAGGTGCACTTTGCACTCACACTACACTTCATGTCGAAGCCCAACCGAACTGCACTCTGGCAAACCTTTTCCAAACGGGCCAGGGCGGGCCAACTTATCCACGCCTGGGCCCAATTCGGAGCACTCACACTTGCCAAACGAACTGGGAACCCCCCCTGGGCATGGTTCGGAGAGCCTAGTGTGAGTGCACCCTTAATTAAAAACAAAATGATTAAAAAAATTCTTAAACTGGCTCAGAACAAGTCAAGGGTGAGTTTAGTATGCAGGGCCGTGCGCACTTGGGGCCCCTGCGAGGGTGGAAAAAAAGCACATTTTGGAGTGTCTATTTTGGCTAAGTGCAAATAGCGTTGTTGGAATAAACAATAAAAAATAAAAAATACCTCGTTGGAATAAGCTAGTTGAGTGATTCCCGCCCATCACTGTTTGATTGACAGACAACTAAAGAGCGATACTGATAGGAGCGCGAGAGGCGTAGCTCGTAAAGCGCATGGCAACATGTTTTGACGCGATCGATCATGAACCCGGTTCGAATCAAGCGTCTGACGAACACGTTCTTCTTTTTTTCTCCACTACATATCAGATTTTGCCTGCTCTTCATCTCGAGGAAGACAAGTAGGAATCATTAATAAGTGTGTGTGTATTAGGGAAGACTCAGATTCATAGAACTGGATTGGAGAGGTATTATATCATATGGATTATAAGTTTTTAGAAGTTATACATTAAAAATACCCTTGTATATTAAATGTGTTAATTTTCACTAGTTTATTAATATTTTTAAAAATCAAATAATGCTTTAAATGCTTTAAAAATAAGTTAAATCTTTGTAGACTAGATAAATATGTACTGTTCATTCATTCATTTTCTTTTTGGCTTAGTCCCTTTATTAATCCGGGGTCGCCACAGCGGAATGAACCGCCAACTTATCCAGCATTAGTTTTACGCAGCGGATGCCCTTCCAGCCGCAGCCCATCTCTGGGAAACATCCATACATTGTCATTCACACACATACACTACGGACAATTTAGCTTACCCAATTCACCTGTACCGCATGTCTTTGGACTGTGGGGGAAACCGGAGCACCCGGAGGAAACCCACGCAACCACGGGGAGAACATGCAAACTCCACACAGAAATGCCAACTGGCCCAGCCGGGGATCGAACCAGCGACCTTCTTGCTGTGAGGCGAACGTGCTAACCACTAGGCCACCGTGGCGCCCAATATGTACTGTATATAATTTATTTAAAAAATGCATTATAGATAAAAAATATTATATTAATCTTAATTTTTAAATCAACTATAGGGGTGCGGCCAGGTAGGGGCCCAACAAGACATTGTGCCCAGGGGCCTCTGAATTCTAAATCCGGGCCTGTTAGTATGACTGAACTTTCAGTTTTGGGTGAACTATGCCATTAATTACCTAAAAGAAGATCCTATTTCCAAAATCATTCCATTGAGCATGCCAAAAAGTGTGTACTTCCTCCAGCAGACTATAATGTAAGCACATCTGAGGTGTTAAGCCGATGTCTAGCTATAGGCGGCTTACTTGGTTTTGGAACAGAGCTTGTTTGGAAATGTGTGGATTGATGGTTTTAATGAGCTCGATCACAAAAATGGTTCCGTTCGCATAATTGTCCACATTGTTTCTTTCTTAAATGTGCACATACTGTCCTGTAATACACACTACAATCACTGTGCAGTGGATAGGTGTCACTTCAACACACATTGCATGTCTTACTAAAGAAAAAAATTCACAAATACAGATTGTATAATAAAAGATTGAGTGCTCGCTAAAATCGTTTTCTTTCTCTCCCTCCAGTGGACATGAGGTGAAACCACATCAAACAAGTTATTGAAGGACAACGGTTTCTACGTAATACTGCAGCAGCACTGGGACTTTGACCTCTGACTCCACTGCTGTTCGAAAAATAAAAAAAGATACTGTATCCAGAGGAACATTATATACAAACACAACACCAAAGGTGCTTTCTACGAACTCTGTCAAACACTGAAGACAAACGAGATTGGTATTCGGTTAATTATTAAGTGGTCAAACACTGGGCGGAAACGAAACTGACAAAGACAATGTTTGTGTCGCTTCTCTGTTCTTTATGACGCTGGTAAAGGTCAAGGATGAGGAGAAAGTCTTTTGGAGAACACTACGTTTGTAGAGACCATGAACTTCACACATGCTTTGGATGGGTTTTTGCATCCAGATTGGCCTGAAGGATGGACAAAAAGTGGAAGAGCATATTAAAGGATGTGTTGTCATATAACCTTGCTTAAATAGAAGACGCTATTTCACGCTGCTGCTCTCTATCAAGTCCTCTTGGGTCCAGAACATTTCAACTGGGATTTTCCAATGTGCCTCTAGAAAGAAGCAAAGCGCTGTCCGTGAACTTTTCCCGAAGGCAGCGCGATGCCGTCATTATGCCAGAACAAAGTATTTATGTATGCAATATCTCTCGCTCTCTCCCATCTCTGTTTCTCAATCCAATGTAGGAACGGCTCATCGTCTTCGTTGATCTGCAAGTATTATCAGTATCGTTTCATTCTCGCTTATATTCTACAGAAGATATAGGAAATTCGTGTCATAGGAAGATGGCTGCGGAAAGATGCTTTATTTTTGTTAAAATATATTTATAATGCTAATGTAGAATCAAGCAGGAAGTATGTTATGTGCCGTGTTTTCTGTTGTGGTGGTGTATTGGTTGTATGATTGGAAAATACAACATCAACAGGTTGGCCGTTACACGAGGTCAGGTTCACGATTTCCACCAAAACGACAGTTAATGCTGAACACACAACGAACATTCAGATAAACACTTAGGTATGAAGCTTTTGTAATAAATAAACAGATCGAAACAAATAAAGTCTGCATTTTTATCATATTCACGCATGCAAGAATCCTTTTCTCGTATTTTTTTTAAAGGACACACACCTTGAGTATAAAATGCTTTAAAATTGTGTTATTTGTAAAGCCTAATTGAATATGTATGCACTTGTCTATTTTTTCCATTGATTTACATGAGGCATGTTTTATGTATTACACAATTAAACCAAATGTGTTTACATGCACAACATGGACAGGCTTGTATGATCGTTCTATTGGGAAACACCATAAAACGTGTAAGAAAAACTGGATGGTCTTTCATCTAGATCAGAGATGCCCAAAGTATGGCCCACGGGCCAAAGTTGGCCCATGGTAACCTTTGATTTGGCCTACTATGCTATCTGAAAAGAGAGGAAGAATGGTGGGGATGTGTTTGGGGTGAATGCCTTTGACAGAGAGCGTTATGTTGATTTACTTGTAACCCTTTATTTCTTGTTTTTTTTTTTTTTTTGCTGAGCTACAAAAAAGTCAACTGAAATTAAATGTTGTAAATGAATCGGAATATTAAAATGTAAAATATGTCACTTGATAAAAAACAATGACATCGGAGAGCAAATCAAGGCAGAGGTAGGCGCAGGTCACCTAGTGTTTTCAGCAGAACTCCAGTGTGGTATAAATGAGATTATGTTTGACTGTAATAATACCTTTATAAAATTATACAGCATTAGTTAATATGATTTGAATAAATGTTTTCGAATTATTTTTAAATGTTAACGAATAAATTTGGAAATAACCCATGGCAAATTTAATGTTATATGATGTGATATATTCAGTTTGGTGTATATATTCGGCCCACATACCCAAATCAAGTTTGGTCTTTGGCCCTTTATAAGAAAAGTTTGGGCACCCCTGATCTAGACGTTTACTATTGATGTCAGAACTATTGTTGTGCGTGTAAACAGACTAAATGTTTCAGGGATGGCGAAATACCGGTTTACACCTGGTTTTAATTCAACTCTTCTTTGTTTCTTTAGCACTTTTACAATGTAGATCGTGTCAAATCAGCTTAACATAGAAGTTAAGTGACTGTGTCTGTCCAGTTTTCAGAGTTGAAGTTTAGTTTAGTTCAGTTCAGTGTAGTTTAAATTGCACTGCTGAAAGTCCAAGCACTGAAGAGCAAATCCATCGATGCACAGCTCAACAAGTCCCAAACTCAGCAAGCCAGTGGTGACAGCGGTCAGGAACAAACTTCACCAATTGACGAAAGTGAAGGAAAATACATTTCTCGAGAGAACCCAGGCTTTGTTGGGCATGACCATTTCTCCTCTGGCCAAACTTCTTGTGCAGAGCTGCAGTCTAGGCTCCGGAGGCTGGAGAACGCTGGACATCAATCGTGGAGAAGCTGCAGATGTCAGTAGGTCACCGGTGGGTGTTCAGGCTGGCCCATGGGATCAACGCGGACACTCATCTGTCATTGGGGTCTTTCAGAAATCAATCTCATGCTCTTCACTTCTTTATGACCACCATAGAATCTGCTCAGGATACGGCCTGGTCCAGGATTATGGAGACTTGTAAAGACACGGTTCACCCAAGATTGTAAATACTCAAATGGTTCTAAACAGAAATGTACACAATTAAACCTGAGAGTGTGTAATAGGCTATATGACAAAGTCACCTGTGTCATCCGCTGCTACATGTTTGACTGTCATGTAGCTTATAACATGCTCTCAGGTTTATTTGTTTACATTTTGGAAGGAGGCAATTTTACAAATGTGTTTGTAACAGTGTAATGACATTCGTATAATGTGGGTGAGAAAGTAGACTGAATCGGTGACTCAGGCAGAAAAATGCATCTTTGTTTATTCTCTTAAACCCAAAAAGCCCAGCATAAGGAGGTACCTCTTAGTCTATGCTCTCTTTTTCAAATCCCTCTTTGGCAACCCAGCTCTTGATGGTCAATTCCGATTTTGTGACTGTATCTGATTTTTTTTTTTTTACTGACCGTCTTACATCATCTTTTAAAAGTGACTTGTATGCATTTACACAGCACATGGCAAAGACGCAATGACCAGGAAATAAAAAAAAGAGCTGACACTGACAGCTGATAATAAGAGTGCCCTTTTCTTCATCCCTGTATTTAATCTGTTTGCAGGGTTTCAGATTTTTTTTAAAATCTTTTTGACTGACTGTTTTACTATAGTTTATGACAGAAAAGTTCTCATTTGGCAATCTTCTTTTAATCTCGGCCTTTTTAAACCAATAGGCATGTTAATGTAATGTCCATGGCGTGATTTATGCATGTGATGTATGCGATAGTTTTATATTAGTTTATATTAGTTACGTGGTGGATATTTCCCTTTATCATTAACATGCTTAAATACTTATACTTAACATGCTTAAATATGACAATATGAAAGCTTTTTTAGTCCTCGTGTATAAAATTTAATGTTCGGGACTCTGCTAAAGTCTGTATTCATATAAAAGCGTCAGAATTGACGTCATTCTCTACAGTTTTTAATGATGCATGACTCGCATTGACAGGTGAAAATCTGATCTACCTGCTTACACTGTAGACACGCGAGCACAGATCCGATCCATATCAGATAAATTTCCACATGTGAACAAGGCCTGAATCTGATTTTTTTTCCTGCTGACTTGTACATGGGCCATATCCGATCCAAGCCACATGGGAGAAAAAAATTGGAATTGAGTCACTTGAACCATGCAGTGTAAATACAGCCTAAATGCCATCTCTACATCCCAATCACTGCAAAGACACGGATGTTAGTAATGTTTTTCATTGACCTACTTTTTAGCCGCCGGTCTCCCAGTACGCTCTCAGCCTTTGCGGATCTTTTGATCATGGCCTCCTCATGACAAACAACCAGATGCATTTAGACCTGTGCAGATTAATCTGAACGGCAGTCTTCTGAAGTTGTTTGTGAAATCAGATTTACGTACATAATCTCGAATGTGTTTCTGAGGGCGTTTACACCTGTGCTTTTCAAAATAACACAGCGATCTGGTCAGGTTAAAAGCACATGACCAAGTTTAAACGGCTCCTAAAAGTTAGTGCACTGAAGTTTCTGAAAGTGATATTTATAACATTTATGGTTTCATGCTAAAGTTCTGGAGCACGAGCTTTCATGTTCATCCAGAGCCGGTGTTGTTGACTCTGGATGGAGTTGAGTCTTGCTGCTGGGACTCTGCTGGTTCTTGTCATTTTTGACACATGCCAGACAGATGGAGCAGTGCTGGTATGGTCTCCATAACAGAGAGCAGCACTTTGTCACACTTTTGACCCCCAAGTGCCTTGTCTGGCCATCTAAAGAGCGCACGGATGCCTGAATCACAGCGAGTCACGGCACAGTTAAGGAGGTGGAGCAAAGATTTGACTCAATGTTTGTTTTGTGTTTGTAAGCGTGAGTCATGCAGCCATCTGTCTGGTCAACCCATATTCACTTTCTACAACATTTTGACTAAAATAGATACAGCTGGCTGGAGTTGCTATTTTCGTGGTGGCAATTACAACACGATTAGCCAAATTTGTTTGCCTTGTGGTGTGTGAGCTGATTTAGCTCTGTAGTGACTGCGGTTTTCTTATTCTCCACTTTGGCGGAGGTGATTTAGATTTGTTATGTTCAGGTGTTGGAACTCGCAAGTCTGTTCAGTGTTTCTGGACTGAACTGCTTGTGTGTTTTGTGGATGCATTTCACTTCTGTCATTAGCATTCTCCAGTCACACGCAATACTACTGTAAGTATATATTTCACTTCTTTTTTTCTTAAAAGCACATTCCTACATGACATGTCTAGCATGTCTGGAGTTGTACAGTAACAGGACGTAGGATCATGGGTAGGGCCAGATGGAATCTGTGGACATTTTTTGCTATTTCTGCGGAGTATTTTGTTAAAAATCTGCGGATTTATGCAGAATGATTTTGTGAGCATCATAACGAAAACCTTAATATATGAAATAAAAAGTAATACCTTTTTAACTGTTATTTGATGTTTACAATGTGAATCCAATTAGATCCACTTTATCTGGTAAACAAAGCAAGTTTCTCATATAAAATCTTGACTAAAAGACAGAAAAATATTACTCTACACACTGTATTGTAAATAAATCATATAAACATTTTCATATTAGTCAATATTATTATTGAAATTAATTTAAAAACTGAATAAATACACATTTACACACATTTACACCAGTAAATAAACAGAATCAATGATGGGCTAAAAATCTGCGGAATTCTGCGCGCGCAGATTTCGTGTGGGCCTAATCATGGGCAAATATGCTTGAAATACAGAAACTTTATATGGAAAAGCAGTCTGATTAGTGGGCAAGAGTAAGTGGAAGGACAAAATATTTCCGGAGTTCTGCACATTTAACAATAGATAACTCATTTCTAGGTCAGTGTTTCCAAACCCTGTGATTTATTAGCCTCTAGGGGTTCATGATGGAACTACAGGAGGTTTGTGAGTGATTGAAATGCATGATTTTTGGCTTGCTTGGTAGTTGAAAATTCTGAATTTAAATTGAAAGTACATGTGTTTGACATGTTTTACTCTAAAACTGTGTGACAATACAAAAATACTTGAGGATGATATCTTAAAAATGGAATGATTGATAGTGCTCACATATTAAAAAAATAGCTTTACCAATTTTGAGTCAAAAACAAACCCTTAAGAAATATAACTACAGTAAACTGAAGTACAACAGCAGTATAAAGAAGGATAACTGCAGTAAAATTAAGTGTATAGTGCAAAACTAAAGTACAATAAAGTTCAACAGCAGTACAATTTGCAATACACCAAAGTACAACTGGAGTAAAAAGAAGTAAACTGCATCTTTACTGCACTTAAGTTACTGTATATTTGAATATACCAATGGTGTGGGAAGTGCACGTCATGCTTTTGCCAAGTAGTGACGTGATCCTGGATTATCATCTTGATCCTGGAACATCATTTTTGTTCGAAAATGTAATCCATACCTATTCCCTAGTCCTAACCCCAACCATAACTGTAAATTATTCCAAAAGAAATCTGAGGGGAATAATAGTTGAATAACAATCATGTAGAGCATGTTGTGCTTAAACCTAACCGTAAACTTAACATAAACTGTAAACGTATCCCTTAATTCTGATTGGCTGATTGGGATGTTGTTTCAGGATCAACATAGATGTTAATCCAGGAACATGTCCTACTTGGAGAAATCAGGTTGGCGGTGGTGAGATACTGTGTTGCAGTGTTCTGAGGGATTTGTTCTTCATTTTCATAATTCTTAGGGGGTTGTTTTTTTGTCAATCAATCAATCAATCAATCAATCAATCAATCAATCAATCAATCAATCAATCAGTTGTTAATTATACAGACTACACCACAACTTTTTCTAGGGATATTTTAAGCAAACAATTTCTTGTTTAAAAAGGTTCCCACAGCTTCTCACTAGAACAAGACTAATTGTTGTTGTTTTTTTCCCCTCCATCCCGTCCACTCCTGTGGCATTAGGTTTCCCATGGCCATCTACTGTAGCAATAATCCTATAATTTGTTAGCGTCTTTTGTATCTAGACAATTGTATAGAAACTACTTACCATGCAATCATGCCTGACAACCCGGAGGTTGAAGCGGTATCTAGATGGCATTGAAGGAAGTATTCTGCAAAAGACAAAAAGCATTTCAATTACATCCAATTTGCCCATGGAAATGTGCCACTAATTCACTATCTGGCAAATCCCCGAGCAGGGGCAAAGTCAACCAACTGCCCGTGAGAGTATTGTTTCAGGCTGTATGCTGAGGAAGCTTCAATATATATATATATATTTTTTGACTTTATTAATCCCCAAAGGGTGCTGTCACCTCACAGCAAGAAGGTCGCTGGTTCGAGCCTCAGCTGGGTGAGTTGTCTTTCTGTGTGGAGTTTGCATGTTCTCCCCGTGTTGGTGTGGGTTTCCTCCGGGTGCTCCGGTTTCCCTCACAGTCCAAAGATATGCGGTACAGGTGAATTGGGTAAGCTAAATTGTCCGTAGTGTATGTGTGTGAATGAGAATGTATGGATGTTTCCCAGAGATGGGTTGCGGCTGGAAGGGCATCCACTGCGTAAAACAAATGCTGGATAAGTTGGTGGTTCATTCCGCTGTGGCGACCCCAGGTTAATAAAGGGACAAAGCCGAAAAGAAAATGAATGAATGAATGAATGAATGAATAATCACCAAAGCGATATTCACATGTCACAGCAGAGCTTTCCATGCTAAAAATAAATAAAATAAGTTACATATATATAAAAACAGTGGTGCCACGGTGGCCTAGTGGGTAGCACGTTCGCCTCACAGCAGGAAGGTCGCTGGTTCGAGCCTCGGCTGGGTCAGTTGGCATTTCTGTGTGGAGTTTGCATGTTCTCCCTGTGGTTGCGTGGGTTTCCTCCGGGTGCTCCGGTTTCCCCCACAGTCCAAAGACATGCGGTACAGGTGAATTGGGTAAGCTAAATTGTCCATAGTGTATGTGTGTGAATGAGAATGTATGGATGTGTTTCCCAGAGATGGATTGTGGCTGGAAGGGCATCCGCTGCGTAAAACAAATGCCGGATAAGTTGGCGGTTCATTCCGCTGTGGTGACCCCAGGTTAATAAAGGGACAAAGCCGAAAAGAAAATAAATGAATGAATGAATAATCACCAAAGGGAAATTCACGTCACAGCAGAGCTTTCCATACTAAAATAGGTATAATAAGTTACATATTTATAAAAACAATAATAAAATTACATACATACTGCACACCTTAGTTCCAAAAACAACGAGTAAACACTTGTCCATATCTAATAACTATTACAATTCAGCATAATTCATCTAACATGATTTTGATTATATAATCTGACCATTGTTGGTAAAAATGACTTCCTGTATCTTTCTCTGCATAATTTGCATTGATTATTGAACCGGTATTTCAAACTGGATATGTTGATTGTGGAAGGAGACCGCCATAGGAGGTGACCTGGCCAAATTAAACTTGTTGCATTTTAAGAAAGTTGTTTCTACAGACCATAATTGTGAGGTGAGGAACTGGCCAATGCTCAGAGTGAAGTGTGCATTCAAGGGCTGGACGAAGTTTAAAACCCCTTCCTGCTGCTGACAGATCATGGGAACCTTGAGTACGAAAAGCTTGCCAAGAAGTAAAATCCCAAACAGGTCAGTGGCTCTATTTATAAATATCACTCCAATGCTGAGTGATTTACCAAGGCAGTACATTTTTACGAAAGTTTGAGTGGCAGAGCACTCTTCAAATCTGTCATTATTTTTTTTGGCAATTCGGTTTGGCGCAGAAATGAAATTCTTGATGGTAGGTGTGTAATTTCTGTTGTGTAAATCCTCCCACGTTCATTGAATCTTCCCTGTCTACACTTTATTTTATTTTATTTTACTCACTCTGTGGTCAGCTTTGGTTTGTCCCGGACAGGAACACTGGACAGTGGACACGAGACTCTGGTCAAGACATCCTGGCTCCAGGGCTTCTGCACAGTCTGTATGAAACCCGGAATGTGAATATGAGTGCATGTAAATGTGAGAGGACACACACAGAGGTATCGTTTCTCCAAGACCTCACACGGTGACAACAACTATTTATTGCCAATAACCTCTCTGGTGCCTCGGAGAATGCTGAATAATGGAGTGGTGAAGGTGTTGGTTCAATCAGGGGTGATGTCATCCATTTCCAAGTCGCTTTGGATAATGTAAATGTTTGGTAATCATCACTTCCTCCTACAATTAAAATAGATGTACACTGTAAAAAATGTAGGGTTTATCACAAATCCTTCATGTTGTCACAACACAAATTCATTAAGTTAACTTGCCTGTTTTTACAAATTTAAGCGGATTGAACAGAAAACAATTAACTTGTCCCCACAAAACCTAGGAATTGAGTTGTTTCAACTGGTAAGTGGTCTGAGCAAGCTTTTTGAGTGTATGTGTGCATTAAAAGTCAATAAGCAGCATATACAGAGGTTGCAAAAAGAATTTGAACACTTTTTGGAACTTAAAAATTGCATACTTGCATACAAATGATCTGCAAACTAATTATGTTAAAGCTTTTCGGAGAGCTAACTTAACATTTTCCTAATAATTTAAACCAACTGGTCTCTGGGTTTCATCATACACTGTTAAAAGACCGATTAAAAGGAAAATTTGACCCAAGAATTAAAATTCCCCAACCTGATCTCATGTAAGTATTTGTTTTGACATTTGTTTTGACATTTTAGTGGCTAGTTCAGCCGTACGAAAATGTACAATTTTAAAAAAGGAGGCGTGGCACCAAACCCCACTTGAAACCCAACAGGCATTGGGTGATAAGTAGGGCCACACGGAATCTGCGCGCGCAGAATTCCGCAGATTTTTGGCCCGTCATTGATTCTGTTTATTTACTAGTGTAAATGTGTGTAAATGTATATTTAATCAGTTTTCAAGCTAATTTCAGTTATAATATTGACTAATATGAAAATATTCATGTGATTTATTTACAATACAGTTTGTAAAGTACTATTTTCAGTGTTTTAGTAGATGTTTTATATGAGAAACATGCTTTATTTACCAAATAAAGTGGATCTTATTAGATTTGCATTGTAAATGATAAATAGATGTTAAAAAGGTAATACTTAATATTTCATATATTAAGATTTTAGTTATGATACTCCCAAAATCATTCGGCATGAATCTGCAGATTTTTAACAAAATACTCCGCAGAAATAGCAAAAAATGTCCGCTGATTCCGTCTGGCCCTGGTGATAAGCAAATCTTACTAAATTGTACGAATGAGACCGTATGGATTCATGAAAATTAAATCAAAAAGTAAATCACCACTAAATCAAAAAGTTATGAATTGCTGTGAGACTGTGTTGACATTTCCACACCATTTCCTCACACCCAAAGGGTTCTTTTATGCGTTTCTTCCACTGTCCAAGACAAGATATTCTGAATATTGTTGAAAAACTGTCGTTGACATCCATAGTGTGATTTAAAATATACTGAAGTCAATGGCTGGTTTTCAAACAGCAAACAGAAATGAATGATGACATAATTTTACTTTTGGGTGAACTGTCCCTTTAAAAAATGTTAAAAGCAAAAAACATTCTTAAGAATTAGTAATATTTGGTAACAATAGTCCTCGAAAGAAATTCATTATGTTGTCAATTATACACATTAAAAACATTAAATGAGAAGATCTTTTGCAAATCCAACATAGCCAATGTTGAACGAACTAATAAACACAAATCCAGGCAATATTGTAATCTTTCAAAAGTTGAAGCCAAGTTTGGTTGTAAATAATGGATGACATATGAACAATGTTTTAAGAGTTTTGAACATTTTGTAATTAGCAAGCCTTAATAACAATTGGTTGGAGCTGCTTTTTTTACAATGTGTTGTAACACATTTAAAAGTTCCACAAACTTACAACCAAAAATCGCCCAAAGCCTAAATTTATGCATATAAGCGCAGAAAAACATGCATACATATAAATTAACTTCTTGAAACAAACTAAATTATGTAATGTATTTTCAATCATTTTCAAAAAAAGAGTATGTACAATATATTTTCAGGGCAACAAAAAAATAAATACAGAAATAAAATAAACTTTTCTATAACTTTTAAATTACATCTTTAGAGTCCAAGTACTTTTTTGGGCCACTGTATGTGCACACTCACAAATACAATTGCACAACGACTCTATTTGAAGCCACTGTATTGTTGCATAATGACACACTGCATTCACTTCTGAGAAGTCCCATCAACAGATACATAAAAACAGACAAGGCAGAGACACGGAGGGAAATATGTGGCGGTGTCTTGGATTGCACACTGTCTCTCATAGGATTTGCATCAGTGGCCGGTTTCATCCGTTTTGGAGCCGTGCGGTATCTGGAGGCTTGATTCAGACCTAGAGCTCATCTTGTGCTCTCTCTCCCCACAAGTGCCTTCTTTAGCCTCGGCAAATATTAGCTCGAGATTATTTTAGAAATAAAATAGTTTTCTGAAAGGAAGCCACGGCCAGTGATAAGGAATCCATTTAAATGAAGCTGCTGGCTTCGGGGTATATTTATTATTTGCGCAGCAAGCAAAACCCAGTCGGTTAAAGCATTCCTGTGGAAATCTAAATTGAGAATGGACACGAGGTCCTTCAGAAGTTAAAGGTGAAGTGTGCAATTCCTGAAGCATTACAGGCCTCCATCTGACTTGCAAAATAATGTGCCTTTGTTTGTTTTAGGAGAAACAAGGGGAAATTGTAACACACTGCAGTCATAAACAAGGTAATGTGGAGTAAAATCTTTTAAAAATACAATACATTTTAATGGATAATTCTTTTAAGATTTTTATTAGAAGAAAATTTAAAAGAACTGTTTCCCATGGCTTTTATAAATGAGATCAAATTGAAATAATAAAAATAGTTATATATTCCATTTAATTAAAGTTGACCATTTCAATAAAGACTGTTCTTGACTCGAGAGCCGATTTATGTTTGAAGTAAAATATAAATTGAACTAAAATCTAATTACCACATATAGCTTCTAAAACAAGGAGACCTTTGCTTTTTAAATGCATCTACTGTACACTCTCAGAAGTAAAGGTACGCGAGCTGTCACTTTGGTGGTACCTTTTCAAAAGGTGCACACTTGCACCTAAAGGGTCCATATTAATACCTCAAGGGTACATATTAGTACCTAAAAAGTACAAAAGTGTTCCTCTTAAAAATTTTAAGGTACTAATTAGGTAATTAGTTTTAACTAATTAACTAATTTTAGGTACTTTTAAGGTACCAATATGGACCCTTTGAGTACACATGTGTACCTTACCAGTGACAGCTCACGTACCTTTATTTCTGAGAGTGTAAATTAATTTGAACCATATACAATAATTAAATAAAAGAAACAATTTTAGATACTACATCAGTAAAATGTTTAATTTGTTATAAGCTTTTTTTAAGATACAATGGGTTGTTATTTGTTTTACTGTTACCATCACCTCCAACACAGCAAAAAACAACGTTTTTGTCCTCTTTCCACTCCAAATATCTAAAATGTCCTATCTAGAAGCATTTTCCAGACAAGTAATGAATAATGTCTTGTTATTAGACATTATATGTCAAAATTTGTTTCCTTAAATCAAGCAAAATAATCTCCCAATGGAGCTAAATATTTTTATGAAAGATTATTTTTGCAGTTATGACAGATTATTTTCTTGCATTTAATATTTTAATATTCTAGTATGGCGCCACGGTGGCGTAGTGAGTAGCACGTTCGCCTCACAGCAAGAAGGTCGCTGGTTCGATCCCCGGCCGGGCCAGTTGGCATTTCTGTGTGGAGTTTGCAATTTCTCCCCGTGGTTGCGTGGGTTTCCTCCGGGTGCTCCGGTTTCCCCCACAGTCCAAAGATATGCGGTACAGGTGAATTGGATAAGCTAAATTGTCCATAGTGTATATGTGTGAATGAGAATGTATGGATGTGTTTCCCAGAGATGGGTTGTGGCTGGAAGGGCCTCCGCTGCGTAAAACAAATGCTGGATGAGTTGGCGGTTCATTCCGCTGTGGCGACCCCGGATTAATAAAGGGACTAAGCCGAAAAGAAAATGAATGAATGAATGAATATTCTAGTATTAATTAGTGTTCCTGTAATATAGCTGTAATAAAAGGTGACCAGTGTTTTTCAAGTAATAATTCAGTTATAAAGGAAAATGTTAACCATTTTAAATTAGCTTAAAAAGGCTTAACTACTTCACCCAATTAGTTTACCCAAAAATGAAAATTCTGCAATAATTGATTTACCCTTTAGTTGTTCCAATCCAGATTGAGTTTTTTTTAACACACGAGAAGATGTTTTGAAGAATTTGTAACGAAACATTTTGTCAATATAAATATAAATCTTGTTAATATAAATGTCAACGGTTACGAGTTTTCTAACGTCTTTAAAATATCATATTTTGTGTTCAAAAGAAACAAAACACTGGAACTGGTTTTGAGCAAGTAAAATGTAAATGATGTGGGTGGGTGGGACAACTATAACTTTAACAAACACTACATTGGAAAAAAAAGGAAAGCTAAAAAAACAATACTTCAACTTACATCAAAACAACTGAGAGGTTTCCAACCTTTATTCATTACTGCAAACTGTAATATAAGTTGAAACAAATTATTTGTTTTAGGTGTAACAAATTACAAGTGTTATAAGTTAATCCAATGGTTATTTTTTCAGTGTATTTTTTTTTCAAAACATAATTTCTCTCTCATTTCTAAAAATGGCCCCCTTGCAAATTGTTGACTGATTTGTTTTTTTTCTGTGCATGAGTCATGACCATCTACTGATTCTATCTCCTTGTTCCCAAAAGGTTCATTCCCAGAGCAGTGGTATGATTGTCGAGACGCTGAGCTGGCAGTAAAAATCCGACACTTCTGTAAAGACTGTTCAGTGAGGTGGAATTTTCAGATGTAGCATTCTAGACAAAACTAGCTCGGGTGTCCTTGATTTACTGTTAACCCAGTGACTCATAAGGTCAATACCAAATGGCTAGGTCTCCATTCATGTACCTTTCTGTCCATGACTCAATGCTGTCTCAAAAGAAAAAAGATTAAGCTTGTGTTATGAGACACGCAATATCATAAGTTATCATTCATAATGTTTTTACCAGAAAGGGATAGATGACAATTGTGTCATCGCTTACTCACCAGTGACTTGTTCCAGACCAGTTTGAGTTTTTTTTTTCTTATCCTGCTGAACACAAATGAAGTTATACTGAAGAATGTGGAAACCTATAGCCATTGACTACCATAAAGTTAGTTTTTCCTACTATGGAAGACAGTGTTTAAAAAATCTTGGACTCCTAAAGAGCAGAGAATATGTAAACAGTGTGAGACAAACCAAATAGAGGATGAGACACACTTCCTTTTATTCTGCCCCAAATACACCACAACTAGAGAAACAATTTTCCCCCAATTTGAAACACTGACTAATTCATTTTTTAAATTAAATAACTCTAAAAAACTTTACCATATACTCGGAGAGGATGAATTGACATCTAGACTGGCTGCAAAATATGTATACACCCTACACACCATAAGAAACAGTTAATGTAAACTCATATATCTTATGTAAATAATGTAGACTTATTATTATTATAATTGTTATATTTATCAAATGTATTATTATTGGGGTTTTTTTGTCCTTTATTTCCTATTTACTGTATTATTATTTGATGATTTTTTTTTAAAAAATTTTTTATTTATTTATTTATTTATTTTTTATATATTACATATTTGAAGTGCTTTGGCAATACTGTATTGAATGTCATGCCAATAAAGCAACTTGAACTTGAACTTGATTACAGGTCTCTAATACTTGTAGGCATATAGTATATAAATTATGTCATCATTTAATTACCTTTGACTTGTCACAAAGCTGTTTAAGTTTATTTTCTTCTGTTGAACACAAAATGAGTTATTTTGAAAAATGTTGAAAACCTGTAACCATTTGATTTCCACAGTATTTATTTATTTATTTATTTGTTGCTAATATGGAAGTCAATGGTTTCAGGTTTCTTACATTTTTCAAAATTTCTTCTTTTGTGTTCAAGAGAAGAAAGAAAGTCATAAAGGTTTGGAACCTCTTGAAAATTAGATAATTATGATTAATACATTATAGTTTTTGGATGAACTATCCCTTTTAAGTAAAAAAACTGAACAAACCTAGACATTTAATGGCATTTATACAGTATATTGCTACTTTTTGGTGGCCTAGAAAGCTTCTATCATCCTCATTTGGACATCACTTTGGATAAAAGCGCCTGCTAAATGAATAAATGTATATGACAGTAAAGTCAACATGTAGCTTTTTAAGGCAACATGTTTACTCACTTGTTGCAACCATGTGGCTGTCTAGGGAAGTGTAGCTGTACATTTAGTTTGATAACCTCTAAAGTAATCACTTTTTTTTACAGTGCATGTGTCCTTTTACACCCAGAAGAGTGTGCCTCTAATTCAGGGATTCCTCTACCAATATGGATAACAATGTAATGTCTGTTCAGAATGAGCTCTGAGCTAATGTTTAAAACCATCTACCAGTATGTCTAAATACACCACCATCCAGACATATCGCTCTCACAAGTGCTCCGCCAGTCGTAAAAACCCATGCCAAACTTGGATTAGCTTGGGTGAAACTGGATGACCCCTTATGGTGTTTGTTTCCCCTTCCTCACCGGTGCTTCCCAACCCCTCCTGGAATGTGGCCCCCAAAATATGTCATAAACAATTTCGACAGAAAGCATAGGATAATTCCTATTTAGGTATCTTTATGTGTTAGTGAAAGTCTTCAGTTTTTTCTGTTTGGGAGACCACCTGATTGCAAAGACCTGAACTTTTCTGAAAGACAGCCTGTGTAGCTCTGAAAAAAAGAGAAAGAAATAGCAGAAATCAGTGTTATGAAATTAAAAAGTACAGTATAAAATACAGTATATTTAAGGAATAAGCTTGTAAACAGGTCACAATGAGGCTGCTATGCAGGCAGGTCACTGTGGGTACCTGGGAGTGGAGCTTTCTCAGGAAACGGTGAGTCAGGTCGCTCTGAATGTATTAACAATCCATCTGTCCGCTTTCTGGACTCAAAGAGCGTGTTGTTTCCCTCAGGTGGAGACTGAGGGTCATCCGGGTGTCCCCAGCTCACGGAAAGCTTTAGTCAGCTAATTTTGAGAGGCTTTTTTAAATTTTGAGTGCATATGCTCTTGGAAAGTAAAGCTAATGTACTGGTAAAAGTAGAAACCAAATTATTAAACCAATTTTGCGGTGATGCACCTTTGCAAAATGCTGCTTTTATTCTCCCTCATGCAACATTGGCTGGAAAATACCTTATGATTCATATGCAACATTTACAATTACAAACAAAGTTTCAGACATTTAGTTATAACCCCTACTGTATACTGTGTGTAAACTCTCAGTAGCCCATGTTATGTGAAAGCCACTAAAAGTAAATATTATATTAAGTTCAAACAAATCTTTCCAAACGGCATCACTTAATTGTGTTTTCCAAACCTATGGCACAATTAACCTTCATTAAAGGAGCTTTCACAAGAGTATTTTAATGTGAAACTGAGTTAGTTTGATGCCACAGATTTGATTGGTTTCATAAGTGTGCATCCACAAACTGTACCACCTAAAAAGGGAGTGGCAAATGGAGGAAAATTTTCTACCATAGTAAAGTATAGAAAGTAAAGAAGTATATTAAAAGTAAAGGCTGGTCCATCCAGACAAATATTTTTGATTATGAATAATTCTAAATAGAAAGCGCGTAATTAACGTAGGGCGAACTTTGATTGAAATTTAATGTTGACGAATAAGAGCGTCTTTTAGCCATTGTTTTAGTTCCCCTCCAGTGCACAAAAATGGAAATGTCCAACTGTTGCTGCTACAGTATTTACTAAAACATATCAGCTAACACTTCGTTAAAACAATTACTATATTATTAGTAAAATCAAGCCATTTTTATCCCAGAGAAATTTTCAAACATTGATTCATGCCTTAAAATGCGGCTGCTAGACTACTCTCTGACACCTGCAAGCATGAGTCGGTAACTCTGATTTTCAACGGCACTTCACTGGTTACCCATTAAATACAGAATTGATTTTAAAATTCTATTATTTGTTTACAAAGCCGTCAATAATCTTGCTCCTCAGTACCTTACAGACTTGCTTTGTCCATATACCCCCTCTCAATTCTTGAGATCTTCTCAATCTACTCACCGTCCCCAGAACGCGCCTTAAAAAATGAGGTGATCTTGGTCCTAAACTCTGGAACAGTCTAGTGAACAGCTTTTAATACTCCTTGATCATCGTTTTATTGCTTTTATTTGTTAAATGTTTCTTTTATATTCTGCTTTCTTCTCTGTCTTTAGTGCTCCTATGTACAGCACTTTGGTCAACCTCGGTTGTTTTTAAATGTGCTTTATAAATAAATATTGTATTGTACTGTATTAGAATTGACAGATAAAGAAAGTAATTTTCATCCACTTAGTTTACTAGACACTGAGGTCAAATCTATTTCACCCAAATCCATTCATTCATTCATTTTCTTTTCGGCTTAGGTCGCCACAGCAGAAAGAACCACCCACTCAGATCCACCAACTTTAAAATTTCTGGCCAAGCCCCTGGGTAAAACTAATGATATAAACAAATCACCCAATAGTTTACTGTTCTAGTTTTCTTCAACTATAGGCTATTGAAATTATTCTACAATGCAGAACTGCGCTTGTTTTTTTGCTATTGTTTTAGAACCTCCGATTCAGTTGCCTATATGGGAAAAATTACTAAGAATAATAAATGGCAGAAATGGTTTAACTACTTATCAGTTTGCAACATCAAGTAGCATAACAAGCTGTTTTTAATGTCTAAAAATCAATGAAGTGAATGAGAGCGGAAGTCTTGAACCAGAAAGAATCCTATTGCTTTGTCCACTCGTACATGAAGAATAAGGCCAATATTATACACCACAGTTTACTGTAAGGGGATAAATGACTTTTTTTTATAACCATTTCTTCGGGCTTTAGGAATTCTAAACCTGTGTCCTAATGGTAACATTTCAAAAGCTGCGTGAAGGGGGATGTGTATTATCTTAAAAATAATAATAAAATCGCTGTTTTGTCCATAAAGGAATCAAGTAGAATCTGCAGTGAATGTTGTTCGTGACCAGTTATCTTATTTGCCTGATTGATCATTTGCAATAATTTCTTCTTATGTTGAAGTGTTGTGTTACCAAACCATGAAACAGTACTATATGTGAGAACACTCTCTATCAATGATCTACATGCCATATTTAAAGTCTGTGTACTAACATTAAAACTTTTCAGCTTGCGGAGGAGACTGAGCCGCTGACTTGCCTTCTTATAAACAACCTCTTCATTACTAATAAAATTCAGTTTATTATCAACAATTGTGCCTAAATACTTCAAATTTGAGACTTACTCCACTATTTGTCCATTTATGATGACTGGTTTATAAAATCTAGTATTTAAAGTATACTGCAGTATTTATTAAAGTTTATCAGTTCACTATAATGTTGCAGTATTCATGAACAGTGTAAATACTGTGTAGTCAACATTTGAAGTGGAGCAAAAGCTTACGTCAAAGACAAAGTTGTCCTAAAACTACATAAAAACACCCTTTCTTGACTTAGCACGAATTTGATCCACTTCAATCATTACTGTATACGCCAACAATACAATACTTGAGCATAATAATAAATTGTGGTGAAGAGTCCATATCTGGCAGTGCAGTCTTAAGCAGTAGCCTGGTTCAGGTGAAGTTGGTTTTATATTCGGACATTCTGCATATTATATTTTAGAAAAGTAGCCTATTTGGAAATTATAAATAGGGAAATCATATTAGCAACAATGACTATCAAAGTACACCATGATTCACAGTCAGTTAAGCTAAATAGTGATAATGTTGTTTTGAAGTAAATCCGATAAAATAAATATTCAAATTAGCGCGGTAAACAATGTAAGGGCCATTAAGATTATACAAATGTGCGTATATAAAACCAACTGCATACCTGCCAACACTCCCGTCTTTCCCGGGAGTCTCCCGTATTTCACATCCATCTCCCGCCACCCTCCCGTTTTGTTATTTCTCCCAGGAAACTCCCGTAATTTGTACTCTCAAGTAATTTGGACTTGAACGGTGGCAGTAGCAAGCAGCTGCGTCAGTAGTAAACATGATGGAAGGAAACGAGTCAGGTTGTGCTTCGGCAAAGAGAAAATTATATACATGTAAATGTACCAGCAGCTGGACGGAAGAATTCAAGTTTTTGTCTAGAAGCCACATTGACGACGCCCACGCTTTCTGCAAAGTTTGTCGTATTGATTTTAATGTCAGACACGGTGGGAAAAACTACGTTACTCAGCATGCGTAATCACAACGGCACATTCGTGCAGCTGAGGCACAGAAGGGCACAACAAGCATTTCTATGTTTTTTACCAAGGGGCAGACAGAAGCAGAGACCGTGTACATGCAGAATTAAAAATGCCAATGTTAATTGCAAAGTAAAAAAAAATCCGTTTTCATTTTGTGACAATATTCCGCCACTGCATTGTGATCTGTTGGATGAGGCTTTTCATTAAAGCTATTAAAATGGTAAATTATGTTAAAATGATTAATAATGTTCAATTCCTTAGAAAGTTTATTGTTATCGTTTCACTTTACAAGACCTCATTGTGTCCCCAGGAGCCATGGATATTGCTTTGAGCTCATTTGTATGTTTATTTTGTTATTTGTATTTTTATCTTTAATCTGAAAAACCATCACCATTCTACTAAAGAAAAAAAGCACACTGTATGTGTTGGATGTAAACATACTGGAATTTTTGGATTTAATACACAACAAAACATTAAAAAATTGATATGAGAAAATCATTTTGATAACACCCCCCCCCCCCCCCCCCTTATCAAGATGTAATAAGCTTGAAAATAAGTTCACAATCTTAATACCCATACCCATACATATGTGCTTTCGAGTAAATATTAATATGTTCTTCTTTACCTCAGAAGAAAAACGGCGCGAACGGTGTAGCTTCTCTCCTCAGCCGGTGTGTGGCAGTAAGTCGCTGGTGTGTGTGTTGCTAATACATCGCGGCGCAGAAGAAGACTGGGGAAACACACACGCGACACATGAGTTTATAGTCAACTGGGATAAACGCTTTTACAAGAAATATACACAATGAAAACAGAAAAACAACTTAAACAGAAGAATGAGAAACATTTCAGGTATGTGTAAAGCTCAATACTTTAGAAACAATGTGTCAGTGAAATGTGTAACGTTAGCTATGTCTGGAAGTAACTTCAACTGGGAAACATAAACTAAATAATCAAATATCTGTTAGAAGCAGAATGTAGAATCATTAGTTTAGCAACATATGAGATATCAGTTAATAGAAAATGGTGAAGATCTCGAGTGATCAGTTAGTGAGTGTTGTAAGTTTGTAGTTTGTAAACCTAGAAATGTGATGTTTAGCTAACTTTGCATGTTTTAGGGTTTGAAATCTCTTATTTAACAGTTATTATATTCAATGGCTTATTCAATGGTTATTATATGTATATATAAACTAAAACTGTCCAATACGTGGAAATGTTGACACCATAAATAGTATATACACATATTTAAATGACGTTGATATCCAAGTACTTGTGTTTGAGTTGTTGGACTCTTAGATGAAGTGTAGTTTTAAATGATATTTATCTTACTTTTTCATACATACAACAATCAAATAATAACAACACTCATCAAGACAACAACATAAGTTAAACATTTAAAAAACAAATTAGCCCCATACATATTACTGCAGATAATTCTTAACAACAGTCTCATTCACTTCAAACACTGATCCGATTAAAGACAACAACTGCAATTGGGATAAATTACTTTTTATAACCATTTCTTCAGGCTTTCGGAATTCTAAACCTGCGTCCTGATAGAATCTGCAGTTAATGTTGTTTGTGACCAGTTATCTTATTTGCCTGATTGATCATTTGCCATAATTTCTTCTTCTGTTTAAGTGTTGTGTTACCAAACCATGAAACAAGTGTGAACACTCTCTATTAATGAACCATATGCCATATTAAAGTCTGTGTACTAACATTGAAACTTCTCAACTTGCAAGGATGCTAAGCCGTTGACTTGCCTTTTTATTAACAACCTCTATATTACTATTAAAATTCAGTTTATTATCAACAATTGTGCCTAAATACTTCAAACTTGAGACCTGCTCTACTATTTGTCCATTTATGATGACTGGTTTATAAAATGGTTTAGTAAAATAGGGTATAATACACATCTCAGAGGTACCCGTATATTTAAAGCAGTATATTCTAAATGTTTTAACGTGAATATTATATAAAATTATTACTGAACAGTTTAAAATTGATGAAAGAGCACTGGGGTTTGTTTCTAATTGAAAAGTTTCTTGTCTCATCGTAGTAAAAAGAAGTCAAAGAAAAATGCAGACCCTGGATCAGACGACCACCTCAAGCAGATTCCTCATCGATTACGAGAAATCATGAAGAGCAAAGAAAGGATGAAACAGGGCTTTAAAAAGAAGAAAAAAGGTACTGCTAGTCTTATTTTCTCATTTATCTGAGTGGTTTAATTTGTTATTAAGTTGATATTATGTGTATCTGTTTTTTAATTTTCATAAATCTGATTTAAAAAATGAACAAAGTAGCTTTTTATGACATGAAATTTATATTTTTAAAAACGTGGGCAACAAAAACTGCAAACAAAAAATTATATAATGGATCATCTTATTTTAATATATCAAACCATTTCTTTTTTATTTTGATTGTAATAACATTAACCTTTTGTTGAGCTACTTTGGAACAAAAATCATTGTAATAAGTGCTATAAAAGTACATTTTAAGTCTAAAAAGCTATTTTAAGTCTAAAATTGTTGCTAGGCAGTTTTCAAACAAATATCAAACAGTGATCAACAAAATTAAAATAAAAAATCATTTCTGGTTTGTTGATTAGTGTATTTCTAGTTACCATAATCATAAGTACCCTGGCTTTTAGTCCAAATACTTTTATCTGCTTATTAGTAACTAAGATAAAACATGGTTCAATAAATATAAATCTTCATATATAAAAACTAAATGCAAAAATATATGTAGTGCACACAAGGAAATTGTAAGAAGAAAATCTTGAATATTATCACAAAATCATTTACAAATTGCATTTCTGAAGTTCTTTTCCCACACTGCTGATACTGTTTTGTATCAGCAGTGTGATACAAACTTTGCATCATCTGTGATTTTGCATCAACTCTTTTAAAGCACGTGTGTTTAATGTATGTAGAAGCACCAGTAAAATCACTGATGGTCAGTAGCAAACATCTGAAGTTGATCAACTGGCACAATAGTCCATAATTCATTATCTTTAATAAATCATCTAATGTTTTGTAAATCGGGTAACGATAACATTCATAATACTTTTTATAACACAATATGGCACTGATATACTGTGTGTCCCTTATGATGATGTTATTTTTTTATATGACCAGTAATCCCTTGTGGACAAGTAGTTTTTGATTTATTTGTTTCACGTAACCTTACAATGATCTTTCACACACAAATGTCTTATCAAATTGCTGACCTTTTATGAAGGATGTGAGGATTGATTGAATTGAATATAAAAGTGTTTTATTGTCACATGTACTATGAAGCTCTGATGGATCAATCCGCAGATGCTGTACTGATACATGAATGCTTTACTAAAAAAAAAACAATATGCATAAGACATTTAACAACCTCATAATAAACTTCGTAATTATCGTTACGATAGTTACTTATGCTTCGTAATGTTGTTACGATTATCGGTTTCTTGGTAGACCTTGGTAAAAATATTTTTTTTACCATTTCCAATTTTAAGTATCAAGACAACTGAGTTTTATTATCGCAATTTTGATACCTTCCTGTAAATCCCTGATGAAGCATCTGCAGCATTGTCTGAATGAGGGAAGGAGAGATGGCGGAAGAAGGCAACACTCGGGGGAATATTTTAATCAAATTAGAGGTGTGGTCATTATCAGGCCAATAAACCCTTTTGAGGGATGTAAACAATAACAATGGTCCAAAGATATATCCTGTTTTACATTTTTAATTTGCATAGCTTCTAAGAAATCAAAAAGGTCCACATATTGATAATGTTATGACAGCTGTTTGAACTTGATTAAATTGTTGCAGTTATGAAATAGTTTGAAAACAAGCAGGAAATCACCACATTGAAATGGTCTATAAAACCTGGTAAAATTCCATAAGTGTGCACATAAGTTATTTTTGAGCATTTTTAATACACTTCAAATAAAGTGATAATATTGTTAACCATGATAAGTGTGGTCACAATAATCAAAACATGAATTTTTCATACGGTTACAATACTAAAATATGCACAATACAATGTGAAATATTTACAATATACAAAAATTAGTAGGGCCAGATAGAATCTGCAGACATTTTTTGCTATTTCTGCACAGAATTTTGTAAATCTTACTTTGTGGAATAATTTTGGGAGTATCATAACTAAAACTTAAAATATGAAATAAAAAATAATACCTCTATAACTTTTATTTAAAGTTTACAATGCAAATCCAATTTGATCCACTTAAATGGTAAACAATGCAAGTCTCTCATATAATGTATATCCACTAAATATATATTTTATAAATATAAATATATATTTATAATATATATCCACTGTGAATATTACTTTACAGACTGTACTGTAAATAAATCATATGAACATTTTCATATTTGTCAATAATATTACTGAAACTAAATTAATACTGAATACATATAATAAATAAGTAAATAAATAGACTCTATGGGCTAAAAATCTGCAGATATTTGTTTGCACAGATCCCATGTGGGTCTAACAATTAGTAATTGACAATAGGACACACAGCACAAGCCAACATATGTGCATGTTTAAATATATGTGAACATTATGTAGCCATTTTATATTTCTTAGTGTAGAATAGCTATAATTTTCTATAAAATATAAACATAAAAAAAGGCACATTTAAGCAGATAGTAAAAAAATTGTATAACTAAAAGCAGGTTTCTGGATTTTCTCTGCAGGTAAGTTTATTGCTCAGCGATACGTCTAGTGGAAGAATGCACATATCACTGTACGTTCACACGTGTTTCTTATTTTAGACTCAAAGCCAGAGATGCTCTCAGGAGATATTCCTGTCCCACACTTCCGCAGAAGGCAAAGGGAGTCAGAGAAAGCCTACATCCGCCGCATGACAGAAGAGGCAGAGCACGTCCTCTTCCTCACAAACAACCAACTGGATCGTCATCCGGAGGTGGAGCTAAAGAAAGAGGAAGAGCCGGCGGGGGAAAAGAAATCTGCTAAAAAGAAATGGTACGTACATTTCATTTGTTTGTGTTATGCCACATGCATTTTGTCTGTAAAGCTGGTTCTAGTAAAACTCCAGCATGTCACATGTAACTACTACAATGTTTTACTACAAAGTTCACTGTAGTTGTAGTTCGCTGACAAGCTACACAAAAAATGTGTTTAATCGAATAATAATGACATCAAGCTAATGGTTCTGTTTAGGGCTGCACAATATATAGTTTCAGCATCGGTATTGCAATGTAATCATTCACAATAGTCACATTGCAGGATATGCAGTGTTGACTTTATGATCATTTGCATGTGTTTTTGAGGCCTGTGATTGTATAATGATTTTACAAGCATTCAGGCTTAATAAATTGTACCATTTTTTACTTTTACAATGATTAATTTTATTGAATTATAAAAAAATTTATCATTCAATTACCGTACTTGAATACTGTAACTCAAATGATAAAACACTTTATTTCAGTTGTATCATTTTCTTGATTGTATTCTTAGATTGTTTATTAGATTTTATGGAGATGCACTTCCACTGCAGAATCGTCCCAAAAAGAGATATTGAAGGTTCAAGAAACCCTGGGGTACTTTTTTGGAGATTTGAACAGATTTGTGTGTGTTGATCATCAGTTAAGACGACATTTGCACCTTTCAGCTCTGATTGTGGGGAAAACTGGATAATTTTGTGCATTTGTCAGCTATTTTCATCTTCTGGGTTCAAAATAATTTTGGGGGCCGATCAAAACCAGTGACGGATCGCAAAACTGCAGGTGGAGTGATGATGCTTCGGCTTCTCATTATTATTATTCATATTAGAGTTTCATTATCCTATGAGTAGACCGTGCTTCACAATTATTCATGAAAGGACGTGCTTTGCGAAAGCAGGGCAGACCTGCCAAGCTGTGATCTATTGACTGGGTGAGATCGCATCTGCACGGCACGGGTTTTGTGTTTGTTTCCATGATCCACGGGGTTTGTTGCGTGTTTTTCCCTGAGATTCTGTCAGGGCAGATACAGCAAAGCTCAGTTGACTTCGTTACAGTCTATGGTTCGTTATTCAGACACAATCCCACTTACCCCTCTGCCCCGCAGAGCTCCATGCCCATCTCGGAGCATTTTTTGAAAATCTTTTGAGTTAGACTTGACTAAAAGAGGGGAGTTTTATGGCCCTTTCAGTTATCTGGTGAAATTGAATTCATATTGAAATATATTAGGACTGTCCAAGAATTAATCGTGATTAATCATATCCAAAATAAAAGTTTGTTTTGACATAATATGTGTGTGTGTGTTATATATATTTATTATGTATACGTGATAAACACACTCATAGAAGCCAAAACTATATATAAAAAGTTACATCAAAGTAGTTGCATCATATTCAAATGTAAAATTTGTATCATACACATATATTTTTTATATATCTAAATATAAACCAACATTTTATCAAGTATATGCATGTGTGTATTTATATATTCATAATAAAATATATACAGTACACACACAAATATTATGTTAAACTTTTATTTTGGATGTGATTAATCACGATTAATTTTTTGACAGCCCTAAAATATATATATCGCCCCTTATACAGCCAAACTTGAAAAATATATAAAATAATATTTTTTAATCATTTAACTGATATTATTAATTGGTTACAAACCCACCCTTTTGGTTAATCGGTTATTTTGAGCATCCCTATTCTTGCCAAATTTTTTACTCACTAAACTGTTGTGAGCTTGCAAAATCTTTTCAATCCCTCACAGAATGTTTTGTTCTGTTGCCAAAACTTTTGCTCTGGAAAAAATAAGTTTCCAAAACCTTTTCATTCCTTCACGTTTTGCTCTTTTTCCAAAGTCTTTGTCAGACAAAGTTTACTTTAGGATTGTTTTGTTTACTTGCAAAACTTTTGCAGTACATTGGTAATTATGTGTCCATTGCAACAAACACAGACATAATTTGATGCACAGATGCATACATAATTTTTCTGCTATCCCAAAGAAAGCCTTTTTGTACATTAGCCATTGCTAATAATTAAATTTTTGTTCCTCTAAATAAATTCTGTCAGTGATTGTTCAGTCGGATTCAGTGCTAGTGCATTAAATTGTCATATAAAATATGTGCTGAACACCCTTCGATTCCATGTTGCAGAGTTTATCTAAAAGTATGTATAGTAGTTTTATCATTGAATATTAAAGTGTCTCCTGCTTTTAGGGATAAGGTGAAACTACAGCAGCAGAAAAAGAAGTTTAACCAGCAAGCGGAACGTGACGAGGAGGAGATGTTTAAAGGTGTGCACATCAATACTTGCGTCTAAGAGATTTTTGACATGTTGACACAGTTGAAGACAAAATTATTAGCTCTCCTTTGAAATTGTAATTATTTTTCAACACATTTTAAACCAGACTTTAAAATAAAGTCATAGTTTAAGGTTTTAATAACTGCTTTTTTATTTTTGCCATGATGACAGGACGGTATATAATACTTTTATAGCTGTTTGCAAGATACTAGTATTCAGCTTAAAGTGCAAATTAAAGGCATCACTAAGTAAGTTAGAATAATTAGCCAAGTCATTGGAGAATGTAGCCTTAGGGGGCTAATAATAATGAGCTGAGCAATTTTTACTTTTTTGTTTTAAAAAATGTATTCCAGCCAAACTAAAATATATAAGGCTTTCTCATTTTTCCTTGCATGCATCTCTTGGGAAATACTTGAAAAAGAATAAAAAATTCACAGAAGGGCGTATCATTTTGACTTCAACTGTAGATAAAAAAAATCCTCATTTATTTATTTATTATTTATTAGGGCTGTAACGATACGCGATATGAAACCGAATTTGCGACACTAAGATCCACGATCCTGTGTCGCGATGTGATAAGGAAGAATCGCGACACACCCGTGACTAACTTTTCAATCATGTAACGCCTTCCTGCAAAAGTTGAGCTAGTTGAAGAAGAACGTGAGGAAACATGGCAACTAACCCAGAGATTGCGGACCCTCCCTCTTCATATAAGTCAGCAGTATGGCAACATTTCAGCTACCCAGTGGAGATAAAGGATGGCAATTGCGTAATCGACAAGACCCACACAATATGCCGTAAGTGCTTTAAGTGACAGGCAACACAACCAACATACAGATGATACGTAAAGTACACACAGAATACGTAAAGAGGCTGTGATAGATTGGAAGATCAGCATATCAAAAGTTCCCGTGACAACAGACAACGAAACATTGCCAATGCTATCGAAGCGGCTGTTTTTTTTACCGCATATAAGATGCTTTGCTCACACTGTTAATCTGGCTGCACAGAGAGGGATGGGCGTTCACCAGATGTCCCGACTTTAATATGGGGTTCTCTGAAACTATGAATATTTAACTTTAATTTTATTTAGGCTATTTTATTTACCAAACCAACACAATCTCACGGCAACTTGTGTTTTGGCGCTGAAGCATATAGCGCGCTGGTTTTGAAGCGCATCACCGCAAAGGTTATTCATTATTCTTTTTTATCTAGTAGTTAACTGACCAACCAAAACTACATCACAATTAAGATACAAATTATACCTAACGAAATTAGTTTCAAAAATATATTTTTTTCCAAGAAAAATGTATGAATTATATTTTTGTTTGTGCCTGTCCAACTGTGCGGTGAAAATTTGTTCCGCTCCGGGGAAAATAAGAATTTAATAGTTCACAGCAGAAAGGGCACGGTCCGTGCGGGCTTTCTCCATCTTCTCAATTGTGTTGGGCACAGCTAGGTTCAGTTTGGAGGCATTTTGACGCCAGAGACACTATTTTTTTCGCAGAGATTCTTGGTTACTGCATCAGTGCATTTGTTCCACCTCACATTGTCCCTCCTATATTTTGTGCATCGCTTAAATGCATCACTAATTGATGGCTGCACCTGTTCGTCTGACTTCTGCGGTCAATTTTTTTGTTTTTTACTGCATTGCCCATTTTGGCAGCCTCATTCTTGTGCACTTATAAATTAGTTGTGTAATATAATTAGTTGTAATATAAATTAGTTGTGTTTCCTCCACATGCTGCCACATTTGTCAGGCAAAGTTTACATCTCTTAAATGTAAGAGAACGTGATTGAAAAAGAATTTTCAACATGCTCGAATCATCTCCACAATGGAGTTTAGTTCTGTTTGTTTTTCAACAGTATTTTGTTACAAAAAAAACAGAAGTGTTATAGCTTTGTCTATTTATTTATTTTATATTTGGCTATTTATATAGTTAATAATTTGCATGGTTAATCTTGTTCTTTGGTGTTCAGTTTATAAAGATTTTTCAAATGTTATTTGATAAAAAATATTGTTTTAAAAAAAAAAATTCCCACCCCTCACGAAAAAAAATTGTGATACGAATCGAATCGTCGGTCAAAAATCGAGATACGAACTGAATCGTGGGTCAAAAATCGTGATATGAACCGAATCGTGGGTTTGGTGTATCGTTACAGCCCTATTATTTATATATTTATATGCACAAGAATAGAACCTATTGGAATAAAACAGAAAAATGAGCCACAATGTGCAGGAAGAAGCACAAGTCTTATTTAAAGCCTTTGTCTAAATAATAGGGGTGTATCTCAACCCGCAGTTCGGAACACACATGACCTGCTGATTAATACTTTTTTTTACTTGCACATTAATCCTAAATTTGTAACAGTTGCAGAGAGATCGCCTCTCACATCATTCAAATCACATGTATTAAAAAGCATTTAATCTTTCCTATAAATATAATTATGACAGAAGAAATTTTTGTGGGTTATTCGGGATGTGGTGGGTTTCTTAGGTTATTACAGGTGTTTTCTGACACTACTTGTTTAGCCTGCATTAATGTTTTCAGTGTAAGCTGCACAATAAATCATTAAAAGATTGAGATCTCAACACCCACGCAACATAAATTATAAATGATGGTGATTTGCATATGTTTGCAAATTGGGAGAACAGTTTATAGTTTAGATAAAACCACTGATGTTTATGGAAGATTAAAATTAAAGTCACTGTCATTTAACTTGAAGCTCAAAAATGAAAGTTGTCAATTACATTTTTAACCAAAAGACAGGGACAATCAGCCATCAAAAACATGCCACTGAATAATTCTTCAAAAATGACAACATCTAGAAATGAAACAAAGTTTTATGAGGTTCTATTGTGAGGTTCGTCGTCATCAAAGCAGACGACCTGATGGTTTGCCCCTTCAGTGTTCATCATTGTGCACAAGAAGGAGCTAGGCTGTTGTGTAATGATATTGTGTAGTCCTATAATGTGCGAGTATGAGGAAGCCGCTGATCATGAAATTGTTTTAAATGCGTGCATGGCTGTGCACACTTCGTCCACTCTCTCAATGGCATGTCACGACCATATGCGCTTTTTGTACATTATAAATAAATCCAGAACGCATTTGTTATTATCCTCTGCGAATTATCGTTTCTTGTGTCATTTATCAAGTGTCGGGCACCTCAAATTTAATTCCTGAAAGTTTAGATGATAGGCTATTACAAATTTATTAAAATATATTTTATAATTAATTAATTAATTGCTCAATTCTAGTGGACTTAATATGTCTTCCATTTTTGTCCTCGGCTGATCACATGCCTGATTTGTCTCCTCTGATCCGAAAAACAGTCCGATCCCTGACAAAAAAAAAAAAACATAATGTGATCCGAACCGTGAGATTTGTCATCCGTTACAGCACTACAAAATAATAATAATATTAATATAAAAAGAAAAAAAACAAAACAATTGCATTAAAACAAATGCTAAATTACAATAAAGTAAACATTTGAATAATTGTGAAAGTGAATAATGAATACACAAAAGTTTTATTACAAAGTCACATACACACACAGCAATAAAATAAAAGGAAATCATACATTTAATAGGATTATAACAAGGTTACAGAACAACATTAAAGTGATTCCTTATGCCTCTCTCAAAACCTGTTAAAGATGAATCATTATTTTGTTGTGTGGGATAAAACATTTCAGTTTTTATTACAATGAATAATGAGCACAATTTCTCTTAGATGAGGTACAGTTCGGAGAAGTGGCCATGGCACCTCCATCACTGAGCGTCAAACCAAAGAAAGCCACAGTCAAACCTCAGGTAATTGCTGTACATACATCTAAATCAGTGTCTCTCATGTTCCTGGAGAACCACCAGCTCTGCACATTTTCCTTGTCTCCTAAACTGATCATCAGTTCATTAGCAGAGACTGAAAACCTGTAATGGGTGTGACCGATACAGGAGACATCCAAAACAAACAGTGTTGGTGGTCCTCCAAGAACGTGGTTGAGAAACACCGTTCTTCATCAGCGCCGTTTGCTCATATTTGTCTCCACAGGGGGCGTCCAAAGGTCTACTCCTGAACTCCCTCCTTGGCCACAGCTCAGTGTCAGTGAACAAACCATCGATGGCAAGGAAGAGGATGATGGAGGAAGAGCGTGAGAGAGTGGTGCAGCTGTACAGACAGATGAAGCAGCAGAAGCAGAGACACAAACCGGAGCAGGACAGCACTGCCACAAACTCCACATGATGCTCTGATTCTGTTACGCTGCGTTGCATATTTGCTACCTCTCTGCTGGTCAACAATACCATATTGAAGAAATTTCTGGTAACATATTTACAAGTGGGTGTAGCGGGATTGTGAATATGACAAATCAACACTTTATATAATGCACTATGATGCATTTGGTCCCTAAAAATAAAAAATGGAGGTTATTTCATGCAGCAATGTTTTATTTCTATTGCACTTGACACATTCTGCATTGTATAGAAGTATAGAAGCAACTACATGGGTGGAGATTAATAGGTAAATAGTGTCAGTTCAATTTAAGTCAAGTTCAATTTAATGTAAATTTGATATAACATCGGGAAAATGAAATGATATTAAATCAGCAGTCTTGTTCAGTCAGTTTAATGCTGTTCAGTGTGAATGATTGATTGAGGTTACAGCTTTTTCTCAGATGATACATTCACACTGGCCATAGGGAGCTGTTGTCTCAGTGTTTTTGCTGATTGTGAGGAGCTGTTTTGAAGAAATTTATGAGTGCAGATGCACCATCTTTACTAGATGTGAATCTAGGGATGATCGAAAGAGAGAGATGTTATAACATGAGCATGAATTGCAATGTTATAGATCATGTACTCTGGAAAAAAATGATTCATCAGATTTACAAAAATGTTTAAGGCAAGTGGTTGCAAACTATTTATTTAGCCTGATTTTAAACAAACAAATTAAGTTGAACAATCCCAAGTTTGATTTGTTTGTTTAAATTCAGCCCATATACATTGTTTGCAACAATTTAGCAAGAATATAGTAAGATAAGCAAACTTATTTATCTGAAGCCTTATCTAAAGTTAGCAGTTTAATTATAGACAAAATAAATATTAAAGGGGATACAACCATTTGTGGTACAACCATTTGGGGCTTTGATTTTGACATGCCACATGGGATCGGGTTTATGGTCTGCATCGAAACAGTGGAAAATGTAAACTCCGATTATTTGAAAATGCATTTTCTGAGAAATGTCTGGGGAGAAAAAATGGAGAATAAATATTAATTACATTTAAGAAATTTGCCTGGGATTTCTTGAAAAGAATCTGTTTTTTTTTTTCTTTCACAGGCATGTTTCTTTGTTTGTGTTGCTCTTGATTGTTTATTTTCCACAAAATCAGTCTAAAGAGGTTCATCAGAATCTAAAATCAGCAGTAATCTATATATTTGCATAACTTCAGTCAGGTGTTTTCTATTAAAGATGGAATAAAATACAGGGGATTCACTGTATTTTTGTATAATTCACAACTGTTCACTTTCCTTTTAAAATACAGTGGGAAAGAATTTGCAAATTTTGCATTAAAATATGTTTTTGGACAAGTGTTTCAGGTTGTATAAAATTAATTTGTATAAAAGCAACAATGAATATGTTACTTGCATTGGCTACACGGACTGATCTTGTGCTTAGTATTATACCAATTTAAGAGAATTGTTAAAAATATTAGAGAAAAAAAAAACACCATTGCATTTTGCATAATCTTTTTACAAAAGCAACAAGTAATGTGTTATTTTAATGCTAACTCGCGTCAATTTGTAACACATTTCATTCATAATTTTTTGTTTTGTTTTGTTTAATTACATTTTTTTGTGGAAACATTTAGTAAAGAAGAAAAGTACAATATAAATCAGGATCTTATACATAGTATAATTTGCGCATTCGCTAATGACGATTGGGTTCAGGGGTGTGGTTTGGTGCCACGTCTCCTCAAAAAAAAAAAAAAAAAATTTTTTTCATACTTATGAATTAGCCACTAGACTGACAAAACGTAAAATAGTTATTTTTGTATGGCCTACAGACTGACATTGTGCTAACCGTGATAAGAGTTTAGGAGAATTGTTAAAAATATAAAGTTAAATTTATATTTCAATAAAAGTTTTAAGAAACTTTTCTTAACTCTTCTTAATTCTTATTAATATGGCTTAATTATCTTCCTTACAATAACATTTGTTTTTAATTAATTAATTCATTTTCTTTTCGGCTTAGTCTCTTTATTAATCCGGGGTCACCACAACGGAATGAACCGCCAACTTATCCAGCATTTGTTTTACGCAGCGGATGCCCTTCTAGCCACAACCCATCTCTGGGAAACATCCATACATTGTCATTCACACACATACACTACGGACAATTTAGCTTACCCAATTCACCTGTACCGCATGTCTTTGGACTGTGGGGGAAACCGGAGCACCCGGAGGAAACCCACGCAACCACGGGGAGAACATGCAAACTCCACACAGAAATGCCAACTGGCCCAGCCGGGGATCGAACCAGCGACCTTCTTGCTGTGAGGCGAACGTGCTAACCACTCGGCCACCGTGGCGCCCCCATTTGTTTTTAATATTTTTTATTATTATTATTAAGGTTTTAAAGGGGTGGTTCAGAGTGTATTTTTAAGGCTTGGTTTTGTTTATGGGGTGCAAAGCAATGTGCTCATGCTTTATTTGTAAAAAAAAAAAAAAAAAAAAAAAAACCAAAAAAACAAATCACGTTATTTTTTTTTTCCCTATATATTTGATTGTATACAGCTACTCCGCTAACATGAAAACGACATATTTCTTTGTTCCTCCAAAAGCCCACCCTCAAAGGCTCAGCTAATTCTCTGGAACATAATTAAGATTAAACTGTAAGCACTTCTGTCTTTGTGTTGTGCCCTTTGAAAGGCCAAATACAGAAAAAGAAGCTCTGTGAAAATGGAAGCGTTTGGACGCCATTTTAGCTTTCTCTGCTATAACATTACAGGGCCTCTCACCACACTCCTTCACTATGCAGGGTGTGTGCTTGTAACCTGAAGGGTTTATGACATCATTAACCCGGATGTATTTTTTTGTAGTGCCTAAACTTTATTTGGTGTAGGCTAACTCTGTAAAAGCCAATGTCTCCCTTTGCATTGAACTTTGAGTGTCTTAACCCCTTTCATTTTGCCATTAAAACATCTTTAGGGTTTAGCCTTATGTAAGTCTGAAATTTCATTCGTTATGGTCTTGAAGTGATCTTAAAAAGTCTTAAATTTGACTTGAAACCTGTAGAAACTGTTTTCGATTTAGCATGATCTCATTCTTATAGTATTCTTAAAGTTTGCTCATCCTCCAATGATGATTGGGTTTAGGGGTGGGGTTTGGTGGTACGCCTCCTTTTAAAAAATCATACATTATCATACCTATGAACTTACAAATTGAAGTATACAAAGTTAGCGTTAAAAGAATACATTTCTTGTTTCTATTATTAAAAAAAATATATCCAAAATGCAGTTGTGTTTTTAGATATATTTTCAATATTTTTAACAATTCTCTTATCAATCTCTGGTATCACATTTAGCACAACTTCAGTCTGTGTAGGCTATATAGCACAATTCGTACATGATATAATTTGCTCATCTCCCAATGATGATTGGGTTTAGGGGTGGGGTTTAGTGGCACGCCTCCTCTTAAAAATCATAGATTATCATACCTATGAACTCATGAATTGGCCAACATATGCCTCATTCACACTAGCATCGACTTTGTAGCTGTCTGTCACTCTGGGTGGTGATCTGCTGCAAGCGCATGTCTGTGTAGGTCTACAGAAGGGAGAATACAACCGGCCTCTGAGCAAGCTGAGAGAGGATCATGTGAGCTCTACTGGTTCTCCTATTGGCTGTCGCTCAAGATATTCACTCTTCATTTGCATAAATTTGAAGCATTCTCAACTTTGTCGGATCGCTCGACATGCCCACCTGGTCGCCAACTGTTGCTGTTGCTCGCGGAGGTTGTGGGAAGTCGCTCACTCTCTGTTGAAATAAACGATCGCTTGTCGCTTTGCAGCTGCGAGTCATTCGTAGTGTGAATGTGACTATGCGCTCATTCTGAAAATGTAACCCTATATACATTTCTGGAGATCACGAATTATGTAGCCAGAGCTACGTATGGCTGCATTTCATCTTTAAAATGAACGCTGTGGGATGGTGTGACGCCGTTTCTTTTCACACTTACCAGCTGACTGTTTACCACCGTATGGACGGCTTTTCCGTTGTTACCAGTTTGTCCGGTAGCTCAACATGTACGTCGGCGAACTTGAGACGCAGAGTGGAGCTGATGTTGACAACGGGGTTCGAGTCAGGTAAAGAATGATTTTGGAAAGCAGGTTAAACAAAAACAAAGGCTAAAAATGAAAAAAAAAAAAAAAACACGGTGAGAATGTGGTAAAATCTGAAGATGTAGTAAAAATCTGGGGTATTTTTTTTCTGGATTGTTTTTCAAAACACTGCAGTTGGGTTTAGGAAAGTGGGTGGGCAGGTCAATCTGTGCTTTTGAAAACACTATTGGTTGGTTTTAGAGAAGGAGGAGGGCGCGGGTATTGGTTGGTTGATCAGACACCGTTTCTTTTCGCACTTACCAGCTGACTGCTTACCTCCGTATGGACGGCTTTTCCGTTGTTACCAGTTTGTCGGGTAACTCAACATGTAGTTTGGCGAACCTAAGTCGCAGAGTGGAGCTGACGTCGACGACGGGGTTTGGTAAAGAATGATTTACAAAAGCTAAAAAAGGAGAAAAAAAAAAGGCCACACTATATTTTGATGGTCGATTACAAGTTACATTACAACTAATTGTCATTAGGTTATAAGTAGACTGTTAGGTTGGGGTTAGGGGTAGGGTTAGTGTAAGTTGACATGTACTTGCAAACTTTCTTATAGTCAGTTAAATGTCTGCTGAATGTCAGTATCAACAGATATTAAGACAGTCTACTAATACTCAAATGGACCATCGAAATAAAGTGTTACCAAAAAAAAAAAAAACAGGTAAATAACAGGGTGAGAGTGTGGTAAAATCTGAAGACGTAAAAATTTGGGCTTTTTTTTTTCTGGATTGTTTTTTAAAACACTGTGGTTGGGTTTAGGAAGTGGGTGGGCAGGTCAGTAGGTGTTTTTGAAAACACTATTGGTTGGTTTTAGGGGGAGGGGGGATTGGTTGTTTGATCAGTCGTCTGTGCCACCACCCCCCACCACCACCACACTTCCCTTCCCACACACCCTGCTCTTCACTTTTGTCCGTGACACCATCATCACGGCCCCGCTCATAACTTTTGTCAGCGATCGCCAACAACCCCCCACCCCCACCACCCGCTCCTCACTATCGTTCTCGACACAATCATCAGCCTCCCGCTCGTCACTTTCGTCCGTGAACCCCCCTCCCCCCCTCTTCAGTTTTGTTAGAGACCATTACCATCGTTTGCCTAAAGCGCCAGTTACGCTTGTGGCGCCACTGCCTGGGGTCGTATTTTGCTCTCTCTCAGAAATGTATAGAGGGGTACATATTCAGAATAAATCTGGGTTGGAATTAGCCTGTGAACTTATGAATTAGCTCAAATACTTTTTACTAATCAAATAATTTTACTAAAAGAAACAAAATGTAAAATTGTTGCGTTTGGTTACTTGTGTAGCCTACAGCCTGATGTTGTGCTTAATGTGTTATGAGAGTTGTTAAAATAAATATATTTTTAATTATACTTATCGTACAAAGTATATGTAAGAGTATATGTTAACCTGCATAGTTGCTGATCGTCTGTCCGTGATCCAGTGATTGCAAGGTGCATTTTTCTGTTTTGAGATGTTCTTCAGTGCAGTGCAACATTCTGCAACAATGTGCAATAATACTCATCTTTTCCTTTATTTCAGCCAAACACAGGCAACAACAGCCCCCCATGTGTTGACAGCATCCCACTCCAGACGCCCACTATACAGCCCAAACACACGGCCGGTGCCGCAGATCAATATCATGTAACATTGAAAGAGGAGAAACAACTCACAATCAAAGCGGTCGTCATGGCAACGGCCCAGCCGGATTCCACCAATCAATGGGCTCCGTGAGGCTGCGAGATGCTCAGCGATGTGCCAGCGTCCTACATAAAGAGTGTGGGACAGGCAGCTCATACTGATAGAGAGACCCGAGTGAGGGAAAAAGGCACATAAAAAGAAACAAGGACAACATGGTGAATTCTGGAGAAAGTGTTCCTGCCGTGGTTTGTCTGGCCAGCCTTTGTGTTGCGCTTTGTGCTGGAGGTAAGATTAAAATTATGCATATTTTTATTAAATAGTTGCTAGATTTTTGAATTTTTGTTATGCGAGTTCATACTTTATCAATTTTTAATGTTTCTCTCAAAACATTAAGCTCTGATATGACCTGATATTAATGTATTTTGAGTGATACAATAAACATGGTTTGTTTGACATGCTCTTAAAGGGATAGTTCACTCAAAAATGAACATTTAATCGCTATTTATACTCCCTAAAGTGGTTCCATTCCTTTATGAGTTTCTCTGTTGAACACTAAAGAAGATATTTGGAGATATGTAAGACACCTGAGACCATTAACTTCCATAGTAGGAAAAATAAACACTATGAAAGTCAATGGTTACCGGTTTCGAGCATTTTTCCAAATATCTTCTTTTGTGTTAAACAGGTTTTGAACAAGTAAATGATGACAGAAGTTTCATTTTTGACTGAGCTGTCTCTTTAAATGCCATTTTTTTCTTCTCTACACATTCATACAGACGTACTGTTGCACATTACTGTAAATTCACCATGTTTGGAGGAAACGCAGTAGCTTTTCATACGTCTGAACTGATCAAACCGTCAGGTGCAAGTGAATGAGTCACGTGACTTCAAGAGCAGCGAGCAGCAGTCAGAGCCTTTCATTAACAAGGTCTTGCTTGTGATTTTGTATTCAGGCTTGCACGTTCCTCGCTCTTTCCTCAGCCTGAATTCGGGGTCTTTGACACTGAGAGTGCCTTTGGAAGCTGAAATGCAATACAACCTCTCAAATGCTTAATTCGATGTGATTTAGATTACTTGAGAGGGCAAAAAGAGATCGATGGAAAACATATTTTCAGTGTGTGCTTTATATTTTAGCACCAGTTACTAATAGGAATGGTTACAGTTGTGTGTCCCTTACTATGAGCGATTTTCTCATCACTCAATAACTGATAAAATATGCAGTGCAAATGCATGCAAGAACATCGAAACCTCTCATAAAGTACATTGTTGTTGTTTTTGAAAGTGCAAAGTTATTCTTCGAAAGTTGTGAGGCACTTTCTGTGTTTTTTAACACAGTCTGCACTCTCAGAAATAAAGGTTTACTTTATGTAAGTGCATATATTCGCACATAAAGGATGCATAATGATATTTTAAAGGGATAGTTTACCCAAAAATGACCATTTACTCATTATTTACTCTACCTCAAGTGGTTTCAGACCTTTATGAATATCTTTTTTTCTGTTGAAAATAAAAGAAGAAATATTTTTGAATGTTGGAAACCAGTAACCATGTAGGAAAAACTAATTTTACTAAAAATCAGTGGATACGGTTTTCATTTTGAACGTTTTTCAAAATGATTTATTTTGTGTTTAACCACAACAGAGAAACAGGTGACAAGTAAATGGTCAGTAAATAATGACAGAATTCAGTTTTAACAGTAAATATTTGTATTTACAAATATTTTAAAGGGATAGTTTACCCAAAAATGAACATTTACTCATTATTTACTCTCCCTGGAGTGGTTTCAGACCTTTATGAATATCTCTTTTTCTGTTGAAAATAAAAGAAGATATATTTTTGAATGTTGGAAACCAGTAACCATGTAGGAAAAACTAATTTTACTAAAAATCAATGGATACGGTTTTCATTTTGAACGTTTTTCAAAATTATTTATTTTGTGTTCAACCACAACAGAGAAACGGGTGACAAGTAAATGGTCAGTAAATAATGACAGAGTTCAGTTTTAACAGTGAATATTAGTATCTACAGGAGCCATGTTTAGCTTAAAAAGGGTTTGTTCACCACAAAATAAAAATTCTGTCATTTACTTACTATTTACTTGTTTTGAAAAGAAGATATTTTGAAAAATGTTGGAAACCTGTGACCATTGACTTTCGTAGTTCTTGTTTTTTCTACTATGAAAGTCAATGGTTACAGGTTTTTAACTTCATTCAAAATATCTTTCTTGAGTGTTCAACAGAAGAAAGACACTCATAAAGGTTCAATTCCTTTATGAGTTTCTCTGTTGAACACAAAAGAAGATATTTGGAAAAATGTCAGACACCTGAGACCATTGACTTTCATAGTAGGAAAACTAAATACTATGAAAGTCAATGGTTACTGATTTCCAGCATTTTTCCAAATATCTTCTTTTGTGTTTGACAGGTTTTGAACAAGTAAATAATGACAGAAGTTTCCCTTTGACGGAGCTGTCCCTTTAAATGCCATTTTTCTTCTCTACACATTCATACAGACGTAATGTTGCATATTACAAAATAAAAATTCTGTCATTTACTTACTGTTTACTTGTTTCAAAAAGAAGATATTTTGAAAAATGTTGGAAACCTGTAACCACTGACTTTCGTAGTTCTTGTTTTTTCTACTATGAAAGTCAATGGTTACAGGTTTTTTTAACTTCATTCAAAATGTGTGCTCAACAGAAGAAAGACACTCATAAAGGTTTGAAAACACTTAAAGGTGAGTAAATAGTGAGTAATTTTTCATTTCTGGGGTGAACTATCCCTTTAAAGATTCATAATATGGACCAAAAAGGACAACAATAAGAGTTTACTTTTGAAAGCGTACTCTCTGTGATAGATTTTGTAACTATTTCTGCACTAAATGACTTTGGCTGCTTGTTTAAACTACTTATTTAGTCAAAACAACACATTTCTGAAGTTTTTATGGGGGACAACTTAATGGTTTTAGGTTCAATCCACTTATATTTGGATAAACGATTAAGTTAACTCAGTAGATTTGTGTTGGGACAACATTAAGGGATTGGGTAACACTTTATTTCGATGGTCCATTTGAGTATTAGTAGACTGTCTGCTAAATATCTGTTGATACTGACATACAACAGACATTTAACTGACTATAAGGAGCTTTGCAAGTACATGTCAACTTACACTAACCCTAACCCCAACCCCAAACAGTCTACTTATAATCTAATGAGAATTAGTTGCAATGTAACTTAAATTCAACAAACGGACCATCAAAATAAAGTTTCACCAGGGATTGTTTTAGAATCCAGCATTTGTACTGTGTGAGATTGTGCTCACTGATGTCTACCTTCTGTTTCTCCTGTAGCGGCATTAAAGCCTGATGTCCTGCTGGACAACACTGCCACCACACTGAACCACTCAATGGCACTGGTGCAGCGCATGGAGGCTCTGCTGACCCAGGGAAACGGCAGCGACGTGATCCTACGCGTTCAGACCGTCAACACTGACGAGGTGAAGGTGATCCAGGTCCATTCGCTGGTGTTGACTCTGCAGAGCGACGTGTTCGATGAGCTCCTGCAGACCCGGAACTCCACCGCCATGGTCCTCAGAGAGACTCCAGACTGCGCTGCCGTCTTTGAGAAGTTCGTTAGGTGAGTCTTTTTAGATTACTGTGAAAGAAAAAAAAATTGCAGATTTATAAGGAATGATTTTGGAAGTAACTAAAAATATCACCTGAAATAAAAAAAACTAATACATTTTTTACTTTTATTTAAGGCTTACAATGTAAAAATGACAGAATTTGCAGGCATTTTGTTGCTATTTATGCACAGAATTTTGTAAAAAAAATGAATAAAAATAGCAATTAATTAATGATTTTGAGAGTATAGTAACTAAAATCTTACCTCACTGAAACAATTATTCATTGGATTTACTCTTTTTTTAAGGTAAGTGGTTGCAAACAACTTATATGGGCTGAATGTAAGCAAACAAATTAAGTTGAACATTTGTTTGTTTAAATTCAGCCCACATAAATAGTTTGCAACCACTTACCTTAAAAGAAATGTGTAAACCCAATGAATCTCTTTTTTCAGTGCACATTAAATTAAAAAGAATAACTTTTTACCTTTTACTTCAAGCAAATCCAGTTAGAACCACCTGTTTGGTAAACAAAGCAAGTCTCTCATTTAATATGTCTACTGAAAGACAATAAAACATTACTTTACAAACTGTATTGTAAGTAAATACCATAAACATTTGCAAATTATTCAATACTATTACTAAAATTAATATAAAACTAAATAAACTTTTATTTATAAGTGAATAAATAGACTCAATGATGGGATTGGTCCTTTAGATAATGTTTGTTTAATCTAAAGGGATGTACAAAACTAGATCGATAACCTATAATGGAGCAGCCTGGGGTTGAGGAGACGCATTACATGCATTACCCTTGAACGTACAACCTTTTAGTCAGCTGCCTGAATCTATAATCAATTGGCCATAGCATACCACTAACTGGGAGCATATGATGTAATCCTTTTTCCTTTTAGTCGACTTTGGTAGACAGTAAAATAAGCCGGTGCTCATTGTGGATTTGCACTGAAGATAAAATTATTTGAAATTTAAAATCACCCACAAAACCTACAAATGATTTGTTAAAATTTAATACGATCACAGTATTTTATATGATTCTACAAATACATGTCAGAATTAATATGTCGTTTCATTTTTACATTACACAGAATTATGATAGAAGCGTATTTCCTCCATGTTTTAGCATTGTATTTTAAGAAAAGCTATTTTATTTTATTTTGTAGATCTTGTAAGGACATGAAAACCTTATTTAGTATATAAACATAAATTTCCACAATCAATATGGTCAGTAATAATCTAATAATCTATCTATCTATCTATCTATCTATCTATCTATCTATCTATATATCTATCTGTCTGTCTGTCTGTCTGTCTGCCTTTCTGTCTGTCTGTCTGTCTATCTATCTACAGTATATATAACTATCCTTCCCATTATGTCAGATAAAAAAATAATAATTATTTGACATTTTTTAATAAAATTAACACAGTTTGGCTTACAAAAAATATGTAAAATGCTATTTAAATGTAATATTTTGTCAATCCTATACTTTGTGTGGAAATTAAAACCACATATAGTGCATATTTAAACATTAATTTCCACAATTAATGTGGTCCATGATAAATTATACTGCTCAATAAAAAAAGGGAACACTCGGAGTTACATTGTGTTGTTTAAGTGTTCCCTTTATTTTTGAGCAGTATAAATGTAACACAAAGGAATATTTCCAGATTTTACCCTAAACAATGTGGAAAAAGTCTGTTTTTGCACCATTTAGCCCATTCAGGTGTGACGTTATCATTTGTTGCAAATTTTGGAGGGTAAGTTCCAGGACAGTCAAGGTTGTCTAAAGTAAAACGTCTGTGGGAAAGTTTATTTTAACAGCCTGACCTCTTTCCTGCAGGTACTTATACTGTGGAGACATCACAGTGCGTCTGAACCAGGCCATCCCTTTACACAAGCTGGCCACCAAGTACCACGTGTGGGATCTTCAGCAGGGCCTGACCCAGTACATGACTCAGCACCTGTCCAGCGATTCCCCTGCGGGTCACGTCGTGGCCTGGTACCAATACGCCACCCAGATTGGCGATGTGACCCTACAGAACAGCTGCCTGCAGTATCTGTCCTGGAACCTTTCGTCGGTTTTACAGAGCGCCGAATGGAGCTCGGTGAGCGGAGAACTGCTGCTGTCTTTGCTGCAGCGCTCAGATCTGGTGCTGCAAAGCGAACTGGAGCTGTACGAAGCCCTGGAAGCATGGATCAACCAAAACCAGGCCTCAGATCAGACAGCCGAGAAGGCACTCAAGGCAATACGCTATGCCATGATATCTCCACAAAACCTGTTCCACCTTCAGAAGAAGTCTCCTCTGATGTTGAAATATTACGAATCTGTACGCGACCTGCTTTTTCTGGCCTTCCAATTCCACTCAGCTTCACCAATCCAGCTCGCAAAGTACTACGACGTGAACTGCAGCCTGTTTACTCCACGAAATTACCTGTCGATGTCTTGGGGCTCACCGTGGGTGATCAACAACCCTACACGGGATGACCGAAGCTTCAGTTTTCAGACTCAACTCGGACCGAGCGGCCATGATGTTAGCAAACGCATAACATGGAACGCTCTTTTCTCTCCACGTTGGCTTCCTCTCAGCGTGCGATCCTCTTATCCGGAGCAGGGATCCATGCTGCCGACTCGTACAGATGCAGGTCGTCCTCGGATCATCGTCACTCCGGCTACTTCAAGCCCAGACTTTGCTGGTGTTAGCTTTCAAAAGACTGTCATCGTTTCTGCGCGGAAGCAGGGAAAGGTGGTGGTCCGTCACGTCTACAACTTCCACCAGAGCACCGAAGAAGCGGGAGACTTTCTGCTGGAGGCAGATCTGCAGCGTAGAGCATCTGAGTACCTCATAGACAGCTCGCTTTACCTGCACATTATTGTGAAGCCTCTCTATCACACCCTGATAGTGTCCAAGAAATAAGAGTCAAGCTCGAGGGGGGGGGTCCAATCCTGCTCTTAAAGGGTCAATGTGCTTTCTGGACAAGATTTACCTTATGTTTTGATGTAGAGGTAAGCTTTTTCTTTTGGCAAACGTGTAATGTTGGGTTCACACCAGACGAGAAGCATCGAGTCACTTGCTCTAGTTTACTCACGGGATGTTTTTCACATCTTGTGAGTTTTTGTTTACATCGAGTTGAATTCTTTGAACTTGCACAGAAACGTGTCGAGAGGAGTCTGAATGCAGACCTGGTGCAGTTGCAATCTGAGCTGCATGCAATGCTTTTTAATGCGCACACCTAACCCCACCCCTAAAGCCTGGTTTATAACTCTGCGTCGTGTGATTGGTGTGACCCATGGCGTCTGCCTCACGCATTGTTGTGCATTAATACTTCTGCTTACTGTTTGTGTTGCTTTGCAATAACACTTCCGAAACTCTAGCTGGCAGTAGGTTTAAATGTTCCTCTGTGTTGAGTTTCTTCGCAGGTGTTTTGTTTTTTCTGAACGCTACCTTAATGTACAAATAGCTAAAACTCGCTCATTTCGACGGGGGAACAAGCGGACGTGCAACAACTTTAATCATAAGGTAAACACAAAACAAAAGTTTTCATCTGGAGCCCCTTCATGGGACTAGACACTTGTTAACACTCGCTCTATCGAGCTCGTAGCTCTCAGCACTGCCCACACTCATCACTGCTACCAAACCGACCAATCACAGAGCTTGCGATATGCATCATTGCGATGTGTAGTTAGATTTTTTGGAGAGGTGCGGGTCTGCGTTGGAGACAGCGACCCCATGAAGGCTGCACCGGACCATACGTGTGCGCTTGGTGCAGAAGTATAAATCACTAGCTCACTAGCTCTATTTAGCGCATTTTGTCTGACATTGCAAGTCCGAGATTTAGGCTGTTTCTCAATATGCATTCTTCAGCGGTCTTGCTTCCTTGTGTTCTCGTATAATGTCGTCATCAACTGCTAAAGTTCAATTCCAAAACTCAAGACCGCAAGAATGGAGGACCCATGAAAGTTCCCGGATGTGTTCTTGGTATCGAGAACGCACCGATGCAGACTTGAGCACTGAACTCGCTCTAGAAGTCCCAAAAGTCATTGCGACTGGAGGTGGGAAGCGCAGCATTTTATATAGATTTATTATTAAAGTTCAGAGATATAACTTATTTACCTCTGGAGTTTCCCTAAATGAAACGGTGTAAGTAAACATTACCATGAAAATCTTAATAACGGAATAAACACATTAAGGGTGTTTATTTGTTGAAATTCATATTAAAATCTGTTTTATTTATGATGTGCAGCGTATATTTGTTAAGTCTTTATGCAGAGTATATGTTGTGAAAAGGGGGAAAACAATAAATAGTTGTATGAATGCTGTAATGTTTAAATAATTTTCGGTTAAAGATGCGTGAGGCTCATGTGACCATCAAGGCTGATTTATACTTCTGCGTCAAGTGCACGCGTATGCTCGTGGTCGCCATGCCACCTCTCAAAAACTGTCGTAACTGTCTCTACACGTCGTAACGACACATAGCGCAAGCTCTGTGATTGGTCAGCTTGGAAGCGCTGACAAGTGTGGGCGGGGTTGAGAGCTGTGCGAGTCCAATGGAGCGAGTGTTTACAGGTGTCACACCTCATGAAGGAGCTTCAGATGAAAACTTGTTTTGAGTTTACCTTTTTATCAAAGTTGTTGCATGTCCGCCGGTTCACACCTGAAAATTAGTGAGTTTGAGCCACTTGTACATTAAGGTAGCGTTCAGAAAAAACAAAACACCAGCAAAGAAACTAGACACAGAGGAACATAAACACCTACTGCCAGCTAGCGTTTCGGAAGTGTTATTGCAGTGGAGCACATACAGCGCGCAGAATTATAAATGCACGACAACACCCATTGCATGCGCCATGGGTCACGCCGATCACTTGAGGCAGAAGTATAAACCAGGCTTCAGGAAAAACGCAGCATCTCATTCCTCAGAGGATGCATTCTCTGTTCTCGCAGTCTCACGAGTGCGTTCTTCTGAGGTGACCTGGCAAGACTGGACTTCACAAGAACGCAAGTCCGTTCTCTGCATTCTTGGAATTGAGAAACAGCTTTAAAGTTTCAGCTTGCATAATCAAGTCTGCATCCAGATACTACTAAATACTACAGTTAGTGGTATTGCATTGACTTTGCATTCTACTTTGGCAAAAACTTAAATTCACATGTGGTGTGAACTCATCATTATTTATACAAATATTCATAAAAATAAACATCAAAGGCACAATATGTAATTTTCGCTGACAGAGGGTGCGTATTCACAACAAACAAAGGCATAGTTTGATGACGCAGTGACTGAGTGTGGAATCATGGGAGTTGTGGACTTCATTACATCCTACGAGACCCCTGCAGAAATTATGTTCATGGATTAGCTAATGTACATATAAAACGTAAGCTGTGGAAGTGAAATGAAAGCATTGAAGCAATTTCTAATGAGAGATAAGGCATTGGACACTCCTGGTTGAGCTCCAGTTATTTATGAAATTTCCAATAGCTCTGAAGTCAAGTTTTGCATGACCAAATACATTTACGTTTCTGCATTTGGAAGACATTTGTATTTAAAGTGGACATCACACACTAAAAAAATATTCATTTAGAAAAAAATAATGATACAGAAATCGCAAATAAATGTTTTTACAAAGACATGCAATGCAACCTTTTGTTATAATTTTGGAAATAGATTTCACTTTCACTTTCAAATCACTTGAGTGTCATGTTAAAATCAATTGTAGAAGACACACGAACAACACTCACATGCCAAAAGTCGTCTTCCTCTTAACTTTTTTTTGGGTCAAACATCTTGCTAGTGCATGTGTGTGTGTAATTCTGATTTTGTCTGCAGCCAATCAATTCACAGTTGAAAAACTTCTGTAGATAAACTACTACTAAACTTTCGCCTACAATTTAAAGGGAGGTAAAATTTGTTAAAAATGTTTGTGGTTTCTACAATCAATGTTTACCATACTACTTGAAATTTCACCTAATTTTAATGTTAAATTGAAGGCATATTTATACATCGCCATGCATATTTGACTTCAAATGACCAGTCTTTAATTACACGGTGAAGAAGCTGATAAACTGTGTGTGCTCTCATAAAAATACACATTCTCTGCAGACTGATTGAATCATTTGCATACTTTGTGTTGGGTCACGATAATCTGCTGAATTCATTTTTGTTCACATTATATTGCAATTTACGTTAAGTTTCATTAAAATTGAAATTTCTGAACCCACAAATGACTTTGTCTGTTTATTGCCAATTAAAGTTTGCAATGTTTCTTCTGGGTGCCACGGTGGCCTAGTGGTTAGCACGTTCGCCTCACAGCAAGAAGGTCGCTGGTTCGATCCCCGGCTGGGCCAGTTGGCATTTCTGTGTGGAGTTTGCATGTTCTCCCCGTGGTTGCGTGGGTTTCCTCCGGGTGCTACAGTCCAAAGACATGTGGTACAGGTGAATTGGGTAAGCTAAATTGTCCGTAGTGTATATGTGTGAATGAGAATGTATGGATGTGTTTCCCAGAGATGGGTTGTGGCTGGAAGGGCATCCGCTGCATAAAACAAATGCTGGATAAGTTGGCGGTTCATTCTGCTGTGGCAACCCCGGATTAATAAAGGGACTAAGCCGAAAGGAAAATGAATGAATGAATGAATGAATGTTTCTTCTGGAGAAATCTGTAATGCATCACAGAAAATGTCAGATTGGGAAAGTTTTAGACGCTTGGATAAAAACACTCTCTCTTTAAATATTAAGAGAAGCAGCATTGTGTCTCTAAGAAGATGTATCTTTAAATAAATAAATAAATGTATAGTGTTAGTTTGAGACTCCTGGAAACTTGTGTTACAACAACTGCTAGTTGTTGTAACACAACACTGTCAAATATGGACAAACCAAACAGTTAGGATGAAGGTGTAATTGAAATTTAATGTAAAAGATTAATAACTCACCGTTGGGTTAGTCCATATTTCTTTACCCATCACTGGGTTAATGCAACCCAGCATTTTATAGTCCGAGCGGACAGCTTCATCTCTCCTTGCCCTCTAGTGGTCAAAAGCGGAACATTTTATTGAGCTGTTCTAATTAAGAGAGTGGTTTAAAGCCTGGCTGCTGGTATGCAGACGCCGACTGTAGTGTTGACAGCTTTCATGATGCCATTTGGCCGGACTCTGGAGTAAAGCTATCAGAAGATAACTATTAGAAAGCCAACTGGAGCACTGCAGTGCAAACGCAGCATACAGAAGCAGCTGCTGAGGTGATTATGGATGCTGGGCGGGTGCATGCTGGGAAAAGAAACATGACGCTCAAGTTACAGTATGTTTGGAATAGCTTATTACAGCGTGTATACTGTATAGCAGTGGTTCTCAACCGGTTTGGCCATGGGACCCACATTTTTACATGGTCATCAAGTCGCGACCCAAATTTTTAGGAACTATATTTTCATTTTAGGAATTATAATTAATTAATTTTTATTTGTTAACATACACAAGTAGTGACAGATAAATCATAAGAAAATCACCAAGACTTACAAATAAACAATTTTTTCATTGATTTCATTGGACAAAATGTATCAAATTATACAAATATTACAAAGTACGATTGCGCATTTCAAAATAAAAGTCCGGTAAATAAGTTAAAAACTAATGTTTTACACACACTCCGCAACCCACCAGTTGAGAAACACTGCTGTGTAGTATACTACGGTCAATCTTATTTTTTTAAAAAGTGAAACAAAACAGTGGAAGATGCTATACTAAATATTTAAAGTCTGTGTGAAATCAAAATTTCCGATGTTTGTTTTGCTAGCTCACATTGTTGTGGGGTAGGTGAACAGTTATTCCGTGCTAGTTAAACACAATATAATAAATTTTTGTTTTGTAAGCTTTAATCGAAGTTTAAAAATTTTAAGCAGTGGGGTAAAGTAACTAATTACAAATACTCAAACTACTGTAATTGGGTAGTTTTTTTTTCAGGTATTGTAATTTACTGAGTAGTTTTATAAATGTGGACTTTTACTTTACCTTGAGTACATGTTTAGTGCAGTATCTTTTACTCCACTACTTTCCTTCAACCTGCAGTCACTGCTTTATTTCTTTCTTGCCTATGGTCATTGTCTAAAGTAGAAAAATCAGTCCTGTGATTCCTGTCCAATTAAATCACACATAGAAAGTAAATCACATCATACTGAACAACCTCAAGACATGGGCGCTTTATCAATGCAGCAAACCTTTGGAAAACATTCAAAATGTCAAAGAAGATGTCCAAAATCTGTGCACGCAATGATCCAGAGACTTTTTATAGACTGCATGTCACTGAAAATGATGGATGTCGACTGTATGATGACTGAAATCACCAAACAGCATTAAACAATCACTAAATGGAACGAATAAAGAATGAAAGGAAGGGCCAAATAACAGGAAGGACTGAACAAGGAATGGAAGGAAGGATAAATGAAGGAAGGTTTCAAGGAAGGACTGAACAAACTAAGGAGGGAAAGAAGGAACGAACGAACAAACAAAGGACCTAATGAAGGAAGGAACAAAAATATGAAAGAAAGAATGAGCGAACAAATGAAGGGAGGAAAGAAGGAAGGACCAAACGAATGAAGGAAGAATTCAAGGAAGGACTGAACAAACTAAGGAAGGAAAGGAACGAACGAATAATTGAACAAAAATATGAAAAAACAAACAAGTGAACGAAGGAAGGAGGGAACAAACGAATGAATGAAGGAAAGAGAGAACAAATAATTTAAGGAAGGTTGGAAGGAACAAACGAAAATAGGAAGAAAACACCACATGTTGTTTGTGCAGGGATGAGTAAACGTAACAATCTGTAAACGCATCAACTTTTCACAGCGTAATACTCACTACTGACTAGTCTTGAGTGTTTTTAAAAGGTCTACTTTTTACTCATACTTTGAGTAATATTTACTACAGATACTTTTACTCTACTTGCACTACATTTTTGGGCAAGTATTGGTACATTTACTTGAGTATGATTTTTCAGTACTCTTTCCACCACTGATTTTAAGTGACGGTCCTTCACTGTTGACATCAGCCTGATGATTTAAGGTCCTATTAAAATAAAGTTTTGTAGATGTAAGTATCAGTATTGTTTTATTATTATTTCTTTAAGCCAGCGCACCAAAAACTGACAAATTCGCGTTTAGAATAACATGTAAAGCTTGTAATTGTCACTTAAAGGTGCTCAAGGTAGTTGCTAGAACGGATACGGTTGCGGCCGGAAGTTAACGAGTATTATTTATATCATTTATTAAATTTCCCATTCATTGTATTTTATTATTGTCTACCCCCACCCCAACCCTAAACCCAACCGTCACAGTAACCTGAAAACAGTAGTTGTACCGAGTATTATTTATGTTATTAAATTGCCTAATAAATTGTATTTTTTTTAACGCCTACCCCCCACTCCAACCCTAAACCCAACCACAGTATTGTAAAAAATGTTAACTATTTTTATACAGTGTCATAAAAAATGGTGCTACATTAATGTGCATATCGCACTTAGGCATGGGTCGGTATGAGATTCTGACGGTATGATAACCTTGGATAAAAATACCACAATTTCATGGCATGACGGTATTGTGATTACTGCTCTAAAAAATAGATATTAAATATCTGGCTAAAAAACGAAAACTCTTTTCCCCTTTGAACAAAATATATTTTATGTTTTTGAAGCAGTAAACATGTCAGGCTAAATAATCAAGTGAATCATTGACTTCTGCTGTGTTAATTTGTTTCAAAAACACAGATTTCTTTACAATTTACACCTAAAAAACCTAAAAAAAAATGTAATAAAAAATCTTACACATACCTTAGGAACGGTATTGCAGAAAATTTTGGCGGTATGAAAACCTTGACTATTCCATACCGCGGTATACCTTGAAAACGGTTATCGTCCCTTGCCTTATCGCACTTCTGGCCGGCTGCATATTCGTTCTAGCCTTTACCGGTGCTCAAACCCTTGGAAAGCCGGTGTCCTTCAGAGTTTATAGTTTCAACCCCAATTAGACACACCTGAACCAGCTAATTAAGTTCTTACTAGGTATACTAGAATCGTCCATGCAGGTGTGTTCAAGGAAGTTGGAGCTAAAATATGGCACTGGCCCTCCAGGACTGAGTTTGGGCACCCATGGCCTAAATCAGGGATCACCAATCTCGGTCCTGGAGTGCCGGTGTCCTGCAGGGTTTAGCTCCAACTTCCTTCAACACACCTGTCTAGATGTTTCAAGTATACCTAGTGAGAGCTTGATTAGCTTGTTCAGGTGTGTTTGATTAGGGTTGGAGCTAAAATCTGCAGGACACCGGCCCTCCAGGTACAAGTTTGGTGACCACTGGCCTAATGGATCTACGGCAGTGTCTGCCAGATACAGCTGACTTTTTCCAGCCCAAAAGCTGTCCAAAAATTGCCCAAACGCACAAAAAACTGCCCAAATTATTAGATAAATATTTTATTTAATTTTAATTGATTTAAACCGAAATTAACCTAGTTACTTTAACTGTCATAATTTCTAACCATACTTCACCAACACCAGCAGTCACTGGATCTGAACTGAAACACTGTCCCCTCATACCCATACACTGTACTTATTGTTGTGTAGAATACCTAGCAGACTATGTTTTACTTTCGAAATGGAGTATACATTCGTCCCATTTGGCGTTTTAAATTCGTTTCAACATGATTAGATGCTGCTTGTCAATCAGACAATGCTTCCATGTTTGTTCTTGCTGTCAATTGTGGAAAAAATGATCGATAGGAGTGTTATGATAAACCACTGTGAGTTTAACCGCAGGCACTGTAACTGAGTCAGTTTTGTCCGGGGAGTCAGATTTTCCTTTCCTTCCCCTGCTCTTTTGGGTGGGCACGGATTGCAATCCGCCTGTTAAGTGTGATGTCACGCGAAGGGGCTTCCAGCGCTCCATCAAGTAATGTTTACAAAGCGCTGTAAAACTTTTGAAAATCACGATAGCAATGTATATCCTTGCCTAATATCCGATGACCAGAAAGTGATTTATTTTTATAAATTGCTCAAATTTTGGTATTTGTGATGCAGCAAGCCCAGAGACTGATGTGTACACTAGGATTTTATATAAAATTCAATCGAATGTGTGATAGGACTATAAAGTGGTCATAAACAAACATTTTCTCCATTCAAATGAGTAGCGGCTTGGACCCGGACAAAGTATTCCATACGTCACCGACTTAACAAGCAGATATCCACTGGTCACAACTAACTAAATAGAGTAGGAGCACACAGTTTTGTTTTGTTAGACAAGTTGCATATAAAATTACACTTTTCTAAATTGCCATTGCCATTGCCATTTTATACCCGCACAATCAAATTCAAAACCGCCCAATTGGGCGGGAAACCAGCCAACCTGGCAACACTGATTAACGGTTTTATTCACTTCACCTCATACTTCAGTTTATCATCAAATTGTGACCAATCAGGGCTCGAAAATAAGGACTGCCCAATGACCCGGGGCCAGCGTGCGAGACACTCAGCACAGTATACAGGATGGTTACTGGCCCGATCAGCCCAGTGCTGCCTTACTAAAGGGAAATTTGGCTGCGATTGTTTGGCAATTGCGTGCAAATACAGAGTGCTTTAACACCCAGACTATGGTTTGGGAACCTGTCTCATTTGCCCAGTAAGCTCGGTTTGTCTAGCATTTGTGAATCCCACAATCGCGCTCGGATTCGCATCAAATCAATCAATTGAAACGAACTAGAGTGGATTGATTTAAGTGAGAAAACAAAACAATCCAACGAACTGACGAACCAGGCTACATCACAGTGTATCATGGTTGTGTAATAGCCATATGAAGAGGGAATTATGAGTAGGGCGGGATGTCATCATTCTTACCAGTAAATGTGCATTTCATGTTGAATATGAAAGTGAAAGCATGCTGAAATATTACCGAGCGCTGTTTACCTGTTAGGAAAATTGAGCGAAATTACCATCTGGTCGTTTTTTCATATTTTAATCTTATAATATTTTTTATTAGGCCTGTTGTTTTGTTCATCTTGCACTGACACCTCGAAAGAAAAATCAACATTGATCAGCTTCATGATCTGACTGTAGTCTCGTGTTGTGCCGAGAAATGCACCCCCTTCATAGACTTTCATTAGCATTCTCAGTCTACATTTAAAAAAAATATACATATCATAGGCCATAATTGATTAAAACGTAGGCTAATATGATTGTTTTGATGGATCAAGCAAGAACGAGAAGTGAAATGCATTTTAAAACTAGGTTTACAAATAAACGAACAATAAAAATATTGACTGCGGTATAGACTGATGTAATGAGCCCATTTCTAAAACTAGGCATTTTTTAAACAAATGAAAAACATAAAATTGTTGTAGTTTTCAACTAAACCCCACACTAAACAATTAACTTTAATTAATCTAATCAGTGTTGTGTCTAAATTAAATCTATTTGTTTATTTAAATATATATCTTTTGTAAGGTAAGGGTTCCAATCATGAAACTCACCTCAGTTACTGTCATTTGTTGTCATAACTCTAATATTAATTTAAATCAATTTAAGTTAATATATGCACATTTCAGAGGGGGTGCGATTTACGGCAGGGTGCGTTTCTTGGCACAACGCCGCTTCCTCTGTGATTTCTCTCTTTAAGTTAAGTCTATAGTGCATAATTCTAGTCAATGTTTTTTTAAATAGATTGATTAATTCAAAAGAATAAATAAATAAATTAAAATCGTTTGTATACAATTATGTCTGGTTTTTGACACATTAATTAAAATATGTGGCTAAGAAACAGCTATTAACTACTTTTTTTTAGTGGGGCCAGTAAAAATTTTGGCAGGGCAAGTAAAAATCTGAACCACTAGCCCGATCGGGCCAGTAGAAAAAATCCTTAATGTTGAACCCTGCCATTTAAATGCTCTCTATAGTATCTGACATGCCCCGTCCCCTTCAAGATGCTTTCCATTTGATTCACTTGAGCTCAACCACTGAAACAAAATGCTATTGGTGTTTTTTTTAAAAGGAGGAGCTAGTCTATCTACTACTCTAGCTGTCCCACCTTTTCTACGGGTTTCAGTTGAGATTACGTCAAACGTCGAATAAAAATGCACTATTCAAGACACTTTACAAGACCTTTAATCACACCACACTTACTTTTAGCTTTCTATGAGGGAATGATGCACAATACAAAGCCCCGCCCCTACTTAATATTCCGTTTCAGTTTCTGGTTCACACAGACTTTAAAATGGAAATTATATTGTCACTCGACCTCACCATGATACATGTTGTTGTTTAAATGGATAAGTGGAGCACATTTATTCAGGTTGTGAGGCTCTAATAAAGTCCGAGTACTTTATAAAGTGCGATGTGAAATACAGTACTACACATTAAAGGCAAATGCATTAGGTAATCCTGCCAATATGCATGCAAAGCATACTGCATACTTTTAGTAATGTGATAGTCAAACTCGATGTCGCTAGAGGTCATTAATGGAAACTGCTTTATGTAATCAGCGTTGGAGGGAATGCTATCTGTCAATACTGCTCTCTCAGGAAATGTCAGACTGTGCCTACATGGAAAAAAATACTACAGTAAAGTATGTTATACTGTATTTACAACACTATGTTAATGAATTATGTAGTACACTAGTATTAACTACAGTAACCTGATTCACTGTAAGAAATACTGTAGTGTGCTTTAGTTTTTATCACAAGACATGGTGGTGTATTGTAGTATATTGTACTGTGTATAGTTAAACAGAAATTTTACTACAGTATCATTGAGTCATTTGTTTATATTACTGTAGATAGCAAGCATATAATTGATTCAACTATTAATTCATTTAATTTACTAAAGTATGCTTTAAAAACGGCGCCACGGTGGCGTAGTGAGTAGCACGTTCGCCTCACAGCAAGAAGGTCGCTTTATCTTATCGCTTTATAGCTTTATCTACATATATGTTTAGTACAAGAGCATGGTGGCTCAGTGGTTAGCACTGTTGTAGCAAGAAAGTCACTGGTTTGAGTCCTGGCTGGATCGGTTGGCATTTCTGTGTGGAGTTTGCATGTTCTCTCGCATTGGTTTCCTCCGGGTGCTCCGGTTTCCCCCACAAGTCCAAAGACATGCGGTACAGGTGAATTGGGTAGGCTAAATTGTCCGTAGTGTATGAATGTGAATGTGTGTGTATGGATGTTTCCCAGAGATGGGTTGCGGCTGGAAGGGCATCCGCTGCGTAAAAAATATGCTGGATAAGTTGGCGGTTCATTCCGCTGTGGCGACCCCGGATTAATAAAGGGACTAAGCCAACAAGAAAATGAATGAATGCTTTAAAAACACTATAGTATTCACTATGCATTACTATAGTATTTTTGTTGTGTGGATGTCAACAGATACTAGTATACTAGTTCTAATTCATTTTTGGTCCTAAAAGTTTAAAGCATTGCTTTCTGATGGTTGAATTTGAAGTTAGAAGACTCTTTAGATGATTTTGAGGTCAAATTGGCTGCAAGATTACTTTTTTGGGGGGAGAAATTCATGTCATCAGGGTCACCTTTTAAATTGCTCTTTACTTTCAACAGAAGAAAGAACATGGCCATTTGTAAATTTAATGTGTGTTGTTTGCTTTTAGGGGCGACGCAGTGGGTAACGATGTCGCCTCACAGCAAGAAGGTCGCTGGTTTGAGCCTCGGCTGGGTCAGTTGGCGTTTCTGTGGAGTTTGCATGTTCTGTTGGCGTGGGTTTCCTCTGGGTGCTCCGGGTTTCCCCAAAAGTCCAAAGAAATGCGGTATAGTTGAATTCAAGAGTTCAGAGTTCACACTTAGCTGATGATTGATAGTAAAGCGTATTTGGCATGCTGTCCCGGGAGAGAGCTTTGAGCTCAGAATATCCTTGAGCCCAGGGCTCCCTCCCGTTTAAAGGGCGAGAGGAGAGTTTGAGCTCAGGTAAGTCTCCAGAACTCCCCCGCTTGTGAACGTGCTGAGATATATCTGACTAGAATTGGCTTAAGAGGCCATTTAAAGTAGTCAATTTACTTGAATGTTTTTTGGAAGGTGGGAGGAAACCGGAGGACCCGGGGAAAACCCTCGCAAACACGGGGAGAACATGCAAACTCCACACAGAAACAACGACTAGCTCGGGGAGAGGCTGAATCATCTGCGTTCTTGCTGTGAGGCGACAGTGCTAACCACTGGACCACCGTGCCGCCCTATCAGAGAAGGGGAGGAGTTGGGGTGGAAGGGGGGATTCTTCAAGATGAAGATGACTGGAGTAGAAAGCTTTGGTAATTTATAGTGCGTCAGGATTCATCTAATTGGTGCGTTGTGCTGAGCTGATGTGGTACCAGCTGTGTTCAATCATAAGCACGTGATCCTCTCGAAATTTAGTTTATAAATAAACCCCACTTGGGTAAGCTAAATTGTTCGTTGTGCATGAGTGTTGAGGTGATCGAGCCTTTTCAGTAGCAGCTCGAAGACTTTGGAACGATCTTCCACTCTTCGTAAGAACAGCTCCAACCTTTGAGTCTTTTCAAAGGTCACTGAAAACTCACATATTTTCTTCAGCTTTTAATGATGTGTTGTGAGTTTATGTATTTTAGTTCTGTGTATGTTTGCATGTGTTTTTATGTGTTTTTATGTACAGCACTTTGGTACCCATTGTGGTTAGTTGAAAGTGCTATAGAAATAAATTGAGTTGAGTTGAATGTATATGGATGTTTCCCAGTGATGGGTTGCAGCTGGAAGGGCATCCGCTGCGTAAAACATATGCTGGATAAGTTGGCGGTTCATTCGACTGTGGTGACCCCAGATTAATAAAGGGACTAAGCCGAAAAGAAAATAAATGAATGAATGTTTGCTTTCACTTATTTTTAGATGTATAAAACAGCTTGTTTTGTTGCTTAATTATGTAAAATGTAAATATTTTCAATTCTATTTTATTATATTTGTATTGTCATAGATATGAACACATTGCTTTTGTACGATGCAAACAGTTTTACTCTAGGCCAGTGTGGTTATGCTTCTTGTTATTTGCATTTCACAGTAATGCTAGAAAATGACCATAAAAATAACAGAATGACTTCAAATTTATGGTGAACTGAAAAAGGCACCGTTCACTGACAGCAGAATTTCAGCAGTTTGCTGGTAATGTTAAAACCTCAAGGAAAATTGCTGGAACTTATTTTTGGTGATTTATAAAAAGGGTCCATTGACTAGAACATTCACAGAAAACACTTTTCGATTGTACAACTCATTTGTTTTTATGAATTAACCATTTTTTTTTTTCAGTATTTGTATTTAACAGCAGAATTTGACGCCGAAAAGCTACATCACTCACAATGCTCTACCAATCAACTAGAACAGACAAATTTGGCTCTGTCCAATTAAAAGCAACATCCACAAATAACGTAATTAATTTGGTCTTCCAAATGCAGACAATTTTAATTTAGTTGTATTTTTTTTATTATTAAATCTGGTACATCGGTTTCTGTATGTTTGTATTTTTGTCAAATTTGACTTCACTTCGAATGTTATGATTCTGTGACAAAGGGTATCATCAGGGTTACCAAGTCCAAGAAAATTTTCCAGCCCTATGACAACTCAAATCCTTCCCTCAACAGAATCAGAGTCCATTACTGGATTTCCAGGTTCAGTTTTAACTCTGTAGGTTTAACTTAACCCGGCCTTTTCTAAAATGTTGTACTACACATTCATTCATTTTCCTCCAGCTTAGTTGGAATAAACCACCACCTATTCTAACATATGATTTACGAAGCGGATACCTTTTCAGCCGCAACCAAGTACTGGGAAACACCTATACACTCACATTTATAAACTATTTATAATTTCTAACTAAATTTTTGCCTATAGGCTTCTGGGACCAATTCGTAGGCCCTTAAGACTGCATTTTTGACTTTCGAATAATTCTTCGCATCCTCTACCCCGAGAGAAGAATACGCCTCTTGAGCTTTACTCGTAAACACAGACTGCAGCATGAGCGTGCGCTCTTCACCTGGCCAATTTCGCACATCTGCTACTCGTTCAAACAATAAAAAGAAACGTTCAACATCCTTTTCATCAAATTTTGAAATAGGCCTCAAGTTTGCTACTATATCGGAATTTGACGACGAGCTTCGTTCTCGACTTGTAGTTGGTAATTTACCATCTCTAATCAAGTCTAAACGATAACGCTCTAAATCAAGCTGTTGTTGCTGAAACTGCAGTTTAGACATCACACGATTTTGCATTTCTGATATTTTTTCTTTCATTTCTTTTTCAATTAACAACAGTTGTTTTTGTTGCTCAAAAGTTAAGGTATACATTGTAGTCCTCTCATCAATAAAATCACATTCAGATAGTTCTGATGCTAAAATTCCACAATCAATTAACTCCTTCTGTATCAATAGTTTAACATTATCTTTGACACGTTTATCCTGACTTGACAAATTAATCTCGTAACGATTTGCAAGTTCCATCAACTGATCTTTAGTTAAATCGTTTAACAAATCCTTTGACGGAGCACTAACAAATGCTTCAACTTTTGAGGCCATTGAAACAACAAATGTAAGGCAGACCACCAAATGTCCCTAAGGAAAAAAATTTGAGTAGAAAAAGATTGGAATAAACAGTCCCCTCTAACTAAAATTTAAAGCTAACTAAACTCAACCCTAATCTTCATACAGTTACTTGCGGCGGGTTCTTATACACTATAAACCAGTGTTTGCAACGGCGACCCATTGACAAGTCACCACTACAAAACACGGATGTGTACCCGAGACAACCGCTCCAGCCACGTTCACCATACCAAAATAACAAACTAAAACAAAATACATTTTGAAGCATCCAAAGGACACCTCACTATACCTGCCCAGGGAAAAGCATATTCCGAAACAAATTTCTCCCCAAACACAAGAAGCCCAGATTTACCCAAATCCATGGCTTTGGTCCCGTCAAACAAAAAAAAAACTAAACCATCTAATTTAATCCTCCACAAGTTTTGGCAATAAAACGAATATTAATCAGAAAAAATACATACTTAACGAATTAATCATTACATTAACGAAATTCATTAATTAAACAAACTTTTTACAAAATTTTACTTACGGACGAGCCCCCATATTTTGTTAACAATTTTGTTTAACCAATTCACCTATACCACATGTCTTTGAACTGTGGGGCAAACCGGAGCACCCATGCGAGAGAACATGCAAACTCCACAACCGATCCAGCCAGGACTCAAACCAGGGACTTTCTTGCTACGACAGTGCTAACCACTGAGCCACCATGCTCTTGTACTACACATACATGTAGATAAAGCTATATATTAGTTGTACAGAAAAACCATGACACTGGTAACACTGGTATCGGCTAACATGACATTCAAAAGATACCATAGTATTAAAACCTGGAGTATTGAGTTATAAAAATAAAAGTCATTGATTTTTACTGTACATGACAGCACGTTGACCATTTCAAGATGACATATGTGTCGATGCATCTGGACCGGTCAAAAGTGGCATCTATGTATATACATATCTACTGCATGGTTCTATTTACCAGCCAATGTCAGTCCCTCCACATTTTTGTTTGCATACTCGCTGTAAACAAAACAAAAAATCGAATAAAGGATCGATTCAAATTCAAGGGTGTGAAACGTATTGACGCAAATTCTTAAAACTCTTCAGGCTTCAGCTGGAACCCATTGAATCTACTTGACTGCTCTGTGCAACTGTGCGTCATATAGTTTTCCCTGGACAACACACTGTAGAGGGATAATCCTAATCTCGCAGACAGACTTCATTCATCAGAGATATCATTAGAGATTAATCTTATAAAAACTGTAGAGGCCACACCTGAACGGAAACAGCTGCTTCATATTACCTCGTGTACTTTATTGTGTAGCTTGGATTATAAAGGATTTGTTTTTTTTTTAAAGGTGAGAGTGACTTTTCCTACAGACACATTGCACAGATATATACACTCAAAATGACTTGTTCACACTACTTATGTAAAAATGTGTTGAATCAACAAAATTATCAAGTTTTTTGGGGAACAGCTTAACTGTTTTATCTTCAATCCACTTAAATTTGTTTAAAAAAATGGTTAAAGTTAACAATGTATTTGTGTTGTGACAATTTAACTTCAAATTTCTAATCAGTCAATAACATGGCAGCAACTTGGTGCATTTATGCATGTAGAAATTGTCAAACTGAGCATCAGAATGGGGAAGAAAGGTGATTTAAGTGACTTTGAACGTGGCATGGTTGTTGGAACCAGATGGGCTGGTCTAAGTATTTCAGAAACTGCTGATCTACTGGGATTTTCACGCACAACCATCTCTAGGGTTTACAGAGAATGGTCTAAAAAAGAGAAAATATCCAGTGAGCGGCAGTTCTGTGGGTGCAAATTCCTTGTTGATGCCAGAGGTCAGAGGAGAATGGCCAGACTGGTTCCAGCTGATAGAAAGGCAACCGTAACTCAAATTACCACTCGATACAACCGAGGTATGAAGAAGAGCATCTCTGAATGCACAACACGTCAAACGTTGAGGCGGATGGGCTACAGCAGCAGAAGACCACACCGGGTGCCACTGCTGTCAGCTAAGAATAGGAAACTAAAGATTGCCTGGTCTGATGAGTCTCGATTTCTGCTGCAACATTTAGATGGTAGGGTCAGAATTTGGCATCAACAACATTTTAGTGGTGGGAGATATTTTCTTGGCACACTTTGGGCCCATTAGTACCGATTTAGCATTGTGTCAACACCACAGCCTACCTAACTACTTTTGCTGACCATGTCCATCCCTTTATGAGTGTACTCATCTTCTGATGGCTACTTCCAGCAGGATAACGCACCATGTCATAAAGCGTGAATCATCTCCGACTGGTTTCTTGAACATGACAATGAGTTCACTGTACTCAAATGGCCTCCACAGTCACCAGAACTCAATCTCATAGAGCACCTTTGGGATGTGGTGGAATAGGAGATTGGCGTCTTGTATGTGCAGCCAATAAATCAGCAACTGCTCGATGCTATCATGCCAACATGAACCAAAATCTCGGAATATTTCCAGTACCTTGTTGAATCTATGCCACAAAAGATTAAGGCAGTTCTGAAGGCAAAGGGGGTCCAACCCAGTGGCCAGGTGTACCTAATAAAGTGCTCAGTAAATCATCTGTTGAACTGCATGCCAATCATCACAAATACTGCAGAAGTAGTTAAGCTTAGGTATAAAGACATTTGTGCTGCCCAATACATTACAAACCACAGGAGAGGGCAAATTCTTCAGCAGTGCTCTTTCTGATTCTTCAGCCTTTACATCAAAGTTCCTGAAAGCAAAGAAGGTAAAGAAGCTCCAGGATTGGCCAGCCCAGTAACCAGACATGAACATTATTGAGCATGTCTTGGGTAAGATGAAGAAATAGGCATGGAAGATGAGTCCAAATAATTTTTATGGACTGGGAGTCTTTGTTTGCTTTCTTTGCCATTCCAGATGGCTTTATTAATAAGTTATTCGAGTCATTGCAGAGATGTATGGATGCAGTCCTCCAAGCTCATGGGAGTCATGCACAATATTAATTATTTTTCCACTGCAGCATGACATTATATTCTATACTGTACATTATTTCTGTTAAGTGACAAGACTTTTGTCTAAGCAAAGTCAGACCTTACTGTCCTAATTAAATAATTAAAAATCAAGGCATGATCATATTTAATTTAGGTAAAATAAGCGTAATCTAGAGGCCTTTTTATGATCCACTTCACTTGTTGACTATTATATATGCACACCTTTTTTAAAGTTATTTATTACTTGTTGAGTAGGCATCAGATTATTGCCACAGAAGCTCTTTTCTCTCTCTCCTCCTAGTAAAGAGGACATGTCATTGGATAATGTGGAAAAAGCCCTGAGGGTGAAATCAGACTTTCAGCAGAACAAAATCCAATCCTCTCATTGCATCTCCTGTGTCCAATCGATTCTCTGTTTACACAGACCAGGGACATGGATTCAAACGAGTCAAGTCAGACAATCTTTGTCTGGATAATCTCAATGACAACTACATTTACTGTCTAAAAAAACGAATGAATGGCATCTGCCTCTTTAAATGCACGCAGACACAGTAATGATGTCACACCTTGGAATGGAAGGATTGCATAATTCGTGTGATAACCTACAATATATAAATAAATACCTAAGAATAAATACAAAGTCACAGAACATGTTTCAAATATACAGATTTGTGAACCCGCACCACATCTTTATGTAAATAAATACATTGTATGGGTCAAAAATATTGATTTTTGTTTAATGCCAAAAATCATTAAGGAGTAAAGAACAATACTAATACTGTAAATACACTGAAAATATATAATAATATCACAATATACTGTAAAAATAACATATTTCCTACTGTAAATATTAGTCATAAAAATATATATTTTTATTTTTATGACTAACATGCATTGCTAATCACTTAATTTGGACACATTAAATGTGATGTTCTTAATATTTTGATTTTAAACCCTCAGGTTTCAGATTTTCACATGGTTGTACCTCCGTAAAACACTGTACTACTATGAATCAATGAAAAAACATAATCATTCAGCTTTCAGATGATGTAAAAAAAATCACAATTTCAAAAGGTTTTAAGTTCCAGAGTTACATTTTAGAGTTTGAAAACAAGTTCAATTTAATCTTAAAAGTAATTTTAACTTACATTAAATTGGCATAAAACAACTTGTATGACTTCAAAAGATAAGTTGAAACTTATTTGAATAAGTTAAATTAACATCGTCATGACTTACTGTTTGTGTATATTTTCACAGTGTAGGTTTAACAAATGGAAATATTTAGTTTTCATCTTCACTAAAGCTTTCATTGCACTGCCTCTGCTTTTGAAGACAAACATGACTTCCTTATGACACTGGCTTTTGTTTTGTAGCAAGATATTATCATGAATGTGCAATTAAAAGAGTGTGAGTACAGACTGTGGGACAAAATAGTCTAAAGTATAATACTATCTCTCCTGAAAAATTATTGTGACTTACGTTATAGCTCTGCTCTAAAACCTAGTGAGCTACATGCAGCTACTAGACAGCGTCAAAGAGTAGTTGAAGCTATGAAATGGTCTCTAAAGTAGGTAGCAGTTTGCTAACTGCTAATTTAGCGTACCCCATAAAGGCCTGGGGCCTGTATCATGAAGCCGAATTAGCTGACTTACTAGCCAAATTTCACCAATCATGGATGTGGGCACCATAAAAGTAGCTCTTAATAGCTTTAATAAATTCTGAAGCCAGATTTGCTGGCTAACCAGCTAAGTTTAATTTGCACCAATTCTGGGTTACAGGTACCACAAATGTGGCTTCTTTTTTGCCATGTCCTTTCTGATTTTCTTAATATTTTGATTTTAAACCCTCAGGTTTCAGATTTTAAAATGGTTGTACCTCCATAAAACACTGTACTACTATGAATCAATGCAAAACATAATCATTCAGCTTTCGTATGATGTAAAAATCACAATTTCAAAAGGTTGTATGGTCCAGAGTTACATTTTAGAGTTTAAAAACAGCACATTTTATGATCAAATCTAATGTTTTAACAACAGGACTTAATAAAACCAGACACAGCAGATGATAATGTTAATCAGACACCTTTATTATGGTTTATTTTGATAGCTACTGTCACAGTATTATATATAAAACCCCAGATTAGATATTGGTTCGCTACTGTTACTGGTTTTAAAAACCTGCCAGCATTGCAAATCATTATTGCATGTTGTTTTTTGTAAATGTCATACAAAACAAAACCATATTTGTTCTCCTTTTAACCCTTTATCAACATATTTATAATCTTTCCTATGTAGCAGCAGATAAGTAACATTCATGTCATCATTCATAAATATTCATATTCACGTCTTCAATCACTGAAGCTATATTGCACATAAACTGCTGTGAACACGACATTCTTTACATATTATTCAAAGATGTGATGTAGTAAATATATATTTATTTATTTATTTACATGCCAAATATACCAATTTTTAGCCAAACCCTGAGATGAGGAGTGTGCTTTGTCAAGCCTTAGGGCTCAGATCACAGAAACAAAATGCAGTGAGGAGCTTTACGTTTACTAAATACCCATAAATAAGTGCCCTAGATTAGCATATACTGTCCTTACGAATGTATGGCTAATCTTCAATACTGATATTGTAGTGCATTTAACCAACTCAAGTATGCATCAACATATTTCTTGTCACACAGAACTGTATTTCCTGAAAGAGGACAGAAGTGTGTTAAGAGACCAGCTCATTAACAGGTTCATTTCATTATCCTGAAGCACAGTTTTTATACCATCTGTGAACACACAGCATTCACACAGCCAGCAAAACAACATCTACTGTCAATGACCACCATCAAATATGAAAGAAATATGAACACTATGCTTTAAGCCCAATGTTGATCTTGAACCTGACTTCAATGCTCTATTAAATGCTTAAAAATGCTGCTCCTATATAAACTGTAAAATAAATAGAGGTTGTATTAAATTAAGTTCAATTTAATCTTAAAAGTAATTTTAACTTACATTAAATTGGCTTAAAACAACTTGTATGACATCAAAAGATAAGTTGAAACTTATTTAAATAAGTTAAATTAACATCGTCATGACTTACTGTTCATGTATATTTTTACAGTGAACTGTAGGTTTAACAAATGGAAATATTTTGTTTTCATCTTCACTAAAGCTTTCATTGCACTGCCTCTGCTTTTGAAGACAAACATGACTTCCTTATGACACTGGCTTTTGTTTGGTAGCAAGATATTATCATGAATGTGCAATTAAAAGAGTGTGAGTACAGACTGTGGGACAAAATAGTCTAAAATATAACACTATCTCTCCTGAAAAATCATTGTGACTTAAGTTATAGCTCTGCTCCAAAACCTAGTGAGCTACATGCAGCTACTAGACACCGTCAAAGAGTAGTGGAAGCTATGAAATGGTCTCTAAATTAGGTAGCAGTATGCTAATTGCTAATTTAGGCTACTCCGTATAGGCCTGGGCCCTGTATCATGAAGCCGAATTAACTGACTAACTAGCTAAATTTCACCAATCATGGATATGGGCACCATGAAAGTAGCTCTTAATACATTCTGGAGCCTGCACCATGAAGCCAGATTCGCTGGCTAACCAGCTAAGTTTAATTTGCACCACAATTAAATAATTTGCATTCTGGGTTACAGGTACCACGAATGTAGCTTATTTTTGCCATGTCCTTTCTGATGCTATGCTACACAGCTAACCTGCCCCAGAGCTGGTTATGTTTTGGTTTAGAGATCAGAAATTGCGATTCAACTAATCATCTCTGAGCAAAGTGACACATATCTGATGTAATAAAGATTCTACTTCAAGGGGCCTGTACCATAAAGTCAGATTAGCTGGCTAGCCAGTTAAGTTTATTTGCACAAATTCAGGGTTTTAGGTAGCGTGAAGGGGGCTCAGCTTTAATCGCTCAGTGTTACCTTGGTATCTTAAGCTGCACTGCTAATGTGCCTGAATTAATGCCTGAATTAACAGAGACAGTTAATGAATACCATTTTAGTGCCACAAAACCCTGATTGCACTGGTTTGGTTCTGAGAAATAATCCTATAACCCTGAGTTTGTTCCACCACCATCATGGTACATGGCCCTGGGACATCCCTAATGGAGAACGCTATCCCAGTATACATCAAATCTGTCGCTAAAAGGACAGTTCACCCAAAAATATATTCTTATTCTCCTTTTAAAAATCAAAAAGTAAATGATGGCAGGACTTTTGGGCTAAACTATTCCTTTAAAACCATACATTTACATATTATGCAAGTGTAAAACTGTAATGAGATTAATTGTAAAAATTGTTTTATGTCGTGTTTGCCACATTGAGCTGATGTGATCGATTTGTGTTGCTTACTAGGTATGGAACAGAGCTTACATTTTCCACAGTGACTGCGTAAGTGCTTGCTTGTACACTATAACTTGATTGTGTAGAGAGTGTCTGAACAGATCTGAATGTTAATATTTGTCGATCTGTCTTCTTAGATAACACACAACAATAAATGTTACAAGACATCTGCACCCCAAACTTTTGGGTCTCAAACCAACGGCAACATTTTGCTCTCAAATCAGCAGCAAAAGAACCTTTTCTCAGGCTTTGCCATTTTATGCTGTACACAAACATCACCTCAAAGAAAAAACATTGCTCAAATCTCAGGCTGTTGTCTTAAAGGTTTGAGTTGTAGCGGTAAAGTGTCCTGACTAGAAGCTGTGCTTTTCACCTCGTCCATATTGGATCCTTCTAAAACCACACTGTCCCTTTTGATGTTAATCTGCTCATCATCATCATCATCGTCATCATCGTCCTCAGTTTCCTCTTTATCCATGAAGGCTACTTCATTCTCGTAACAAAAAGAGTTTGAAGTAGACATTATGTACGTCTTCTCTGCTAAATCTCGAGCACTGCATTGAGGTGTATTGGGAACCTCATAGGTGTTTTCAAAATGCGAGTAGTCTACCTTGTAATGACTTTTCTCCTCAAAAAGGACAGGCTCAAAGCGATGACCCCACAGGATTTCGCTCGTCACGTAAGAGCTTCGACACTGAGTGGTCATGGCTGTAGCTTCCACCATGCCCTCCAAAATCACCACTATTTCCAGCTCGGAACTTTCCAGTTCCTGTTTGCTCATGTCATAGAATGGACTGTCCTCATCAATCTCATGGACGATGGTGATGGGGGACACTAAAAATATACGGTCAATACCAGTGTCGAATCCGACATCAATGTCCAACTGATCCAGCGGGATGAACTCGCCTTCAGCCGTAGTGCGGGATTTGAGAAGCTGAGCGCGGACGTGCGCCTCCACCAGGTGGCTTTTGCGGAGGTTCCCGACTCTCCACATTAGACACAGTTTACCATCCCTCATTGCGATTGTTGCATATTGACTGAACACAAGGGTTTCATTTCGTTTTTTAGGTTTGGCCATTTTAGCCATGACCGCACCAATAATGAATGCATCAATGATGCATCCCAGGATGCTCTGAAAAACCACCATGAACACAGCAATGGGGCAGTCCTCCGTCACATAGCGGTAGCCATATCCAATAGTCGTTTGTGTTTCTACAGAAAACAGGAAAGCGGCTGTAAAACTGTCAACATTCGAAATGCATATCTGCACTTGATTATCCAAATCGCCAGATGTATATGCAACGAGCCAGAATATAAGTCCAAAAATAAGCCAGGACAATAGGAAGGACAGGAAAAAAAGGACCATCATCCAACGCCAGCGAATGTCAACGCATGTTGTGAAGATATCAGCTAGGTAGCGCTGACCTTTTTCGCTCATGTTGATGAACTGTACGTTGCAGCGTCCATCCTTGTTGACGAAGCGGTTTTGCGTTTGCTGCTGCTCGTGATCTCTGACGCTCACTTTTCCATTGCCGTAGCCATTTTGAATTGCGATGGGGGACAACTTCATCCCGCCTTCCTCCGAGGAAACTATGCTGTACCGGTGGGCTCTCACACTTCCCATCGCTTCCGTATGAGGGGGCTGAGCCTCGTCTGCTTTAGACAACAGTCTGAGTTTCTGGAGGACGCGTTGGAGAAACACTTTCGACCTCTCACATGGACCAACACGCAAACAAAACCCTCTATTTCCTGGGAACCAAACAAGTAATTTGAAGGTCGCTCCAAAGAAACTGTGTTATCGCCTGGGGTACGAGGATCACTCCTCTTCCAGGAATTGATTGGACTTCATTGGCAATGCAGGACTCTGTGAATAACACATAGGCAAAGTATAAGGGCAAAACAAAGTATAATAAATGAAGAAACATGGCAACCAATTCAGTTTTCACTTTAAAAATGTTCATATAGGATCTTTAGAATAATAAATTTTATTTACATGCACTTAAAGGGATAGTTCACCCAAAGATGAAAATTTACTCATCATTTACTCACCCTAACTGGTTCCAAATCTTTATTAGTTTCTTTCTTCTGTTGAACACATGAGAAGATATTTTGACGAACGTTGGAAACTGGAAGCCATTGACTTCTATAGTAGGAAAAACAGGTACTATTAAAGTCAATGGCTATCGTTCTACAAAATATCTCATTCTTCCAAAGAAACTCAACAGATTTGAAGCAGGGCAAGTAAATGTTCACTGAATTTAAATTTTTGGGTGAACTATCCCTTTTGGTCGACATTACCATCAAAAATACCATCAAAAATAATATAAAAGTGACATGACTTATCGAGAAACACAAATGTACAGACTATAGGCGCATATTAATATTTGAAAATACAAATATGCCATGTAGCCTCTCAGTAGGTATGAGCTCATGAAATCAGCATGCACTTTAATCATAATAAAACAAAAAAATGTTGAAATTTGATGTTTTAGTCACTTCTACGTAAATAAGAGGTCTTAAAAATGACATACAGGTTGCTAAATTATTAAATTTTAAAATTTGAGTTAAGCATGTCACCGCAGGACAGTGAGGACAAATAATAGCATTAAAGCTAACGATTAGCATTTGACCTTCAAGCCCTTCAAATGTAATTTGCATCATCCACATAAATCTAAAACACTGCTGCAAACAATTAAATAAAGAGGTAATGAGCAAGTGAGTCAATAAAAGGCAAGACAATCACAAAAATAACATAGCTCAAATTCTGATATTATTCTAGAAAACAAATATTTAAAGTAACAATGGGGCTAAAAACACCTTTTACACAAACAATGCTTTAAAATGAAATTAAATTAGCTTTTGTGCTGCCATTAAACACTTCAAATTGTGGAATTTTTTAAAATCATTTTTACTTTATACTTTACGTATGCCTGCTTTTTTGCTTTAGTCAGGCTTAACAAAACAATACGTATGCAGATGGAAACACATTACATAAATACACACCATTTTTTTTCTCTTCTCATCAGATCAATACAGTGTGATCTGTTGACTGTCTGTTTCCAAGCTAGTGAACTGTATACTCGACCACATATTATAATAATCTATTAAATACATAAATATTTGATATGAAAATGTGAAACTGAATGAAATGGTCACCAAGTTATATACTAGATCATAGAAATATGCTGCATGATATAAATACAGTAAAATCTAGCAGCAAGTAAGGGTACATAGGCAAACTAGATCTTTTTATTTTATTTGGAAAAGTAGTTTGACAACAGAATCCATCCCATGCTAATGACACATTATGTTTACTAAAAGTGCAGTGTAAAAGTTTACTTCACAGGCTCAACAAAAGCGTCATCTCTAATGATTGAAATGAGTTGAAGTTGCTGATAAACGATATCGCCACACAACAAAAGTAAAAATCTCACCTTCTCGAGTTCGGGGAACAACAGGAGGTTTAGTTCAGCACATTTCTGCGGATATAGCTGTTGTTGATGTTATCCGGCGCGACAGATCAGGCAAACACGAAAGGACTTGATGCTGGTTTCGATCATCTCGCTCAGTGTTGGTCAAAGCTCAAGCCGATCGAAGAATAGTTTTAAAAAGCCTGTTAATCTCCGCCCAGAGCTGCGGGGTCAAAACAGTCAGCCGCGCGATTACAGCATCTCTCCCTCTCTCTCACTGTATGATGCCGCAATGATAATAACATGATGTAATAAACAATAATTCCTCAGGAACTCGTTTGAATAAGTATCTTTTCGCGCTTTTTTTTTTCCTTTTGGAACGTCAATTCTTATTGTGACGTGCTATGTTAACGTTCTTTTTAAGAACCCATACGCTTTTTTGACAGTTGTTTTTTTTCCCCACAACGCGCGTTATTTCTAATTTCTGTCAGCACTACAAACGTTTAAAAACAAAATGATGTGGTCTGTCAAAAACACATTTCATTAAACCTTTTTTAATGTGAAAGACATTTAATTTACTACTCAAAGTGAAGTGCAGTAACCTTCAAAATATTCACTGAGATAACTAGCATAACAAAACTAATCTTGCTAAAGGGATAGTTCACTCAAACAATTTAATTCTGTCATCATTTACTCAGCTTTTACTTGTCACAAAGCTGTTTGAGCTTCTGTTTATCTGTTGAACACTCATTCGTTTTCTTTCAGCTTAGTCCCATATTCATCAGGCGGTTGCCACAGCAAAATGAACTGCCAACTTCTCCAGCATATGTTTTACACAGCGGATGCCCTTCCAGCCACAAGACAGTAATGGGAAACACTCATATACACATATACTACAGCCAATTTAGTTTATTCAGTTCATTTATAAGTGTTTGGACTGTTTGGGAAACCGGAGCACCCAGAGGAAACCCACACCAACACGGGGAGAACATGCAAACTCCACACAGAAATGCCAACTGGACCAGCTGGAACTCGAACCCTTTTGCGATGTCACCTCTGTTGAACACTAAAAAAAGATATTGTGAAAAATGTTGAAAACACTGGTCGCCTTACTGTAGTAATATTTGTTTTTCCTTCTGTGAATGTCAATAGTTATCGGCTTCCAACATTCTTCAGAATAACGTCTTTTGTGTTTAGCACAATATTTTCATTCATTCATTCATTTTCTTTTCGGCTTAGTCCCTTTATTAATCCGGGGTCGCCACAGCAGAATGAACCGCCAACTTATCCAGCATTTGTTTTATGCAGCGGATGCCCGACCACAACCCATCTCTGGGAAACATCCATACGTTTTCATTCACACACATACACTACGGACAATTTAGCTTACCCAATTCACCTGTAACATCTTTGTTAGGTGAATCTTTGGACTGTGGGGGAAACCGGAGCACCCGGAGGAAACCCACGCAACCAAAGGAAGAACATGCAAACTCCACACAGAAATGCCAACTGACCCTGCCGGGGATCGAACCAGAGACTTTCTTGCTGTGAGGTGAACGTGCTACTCGCTACGCCACCGTGGCACCCAGCACAATATTTTATAGGAAGTAATTCAGTTAATTGGGTGAACTATCCTGTGGAAGTTTTTGCTTAGAACTTTTGTTTGTTTTGTAAATTATATTTAGACACTGCTACAGTATAAAGAAATTCTGGAAGGATTTGACTACATTAACACTGATACTATTTTTGTCTTTTTGCTTAGAATTTTGGTTCTTAAAAAAATCTGCGATCTACACTGTAGATGTAGTGTGTGAAAACATCAAAATGCTGAGGCAAACTATAAAATGACAGCATTTATAGCTAGCACTTTTCTTTGGATTTTGGGTTATGGCTCCATAAGGATTTTTAAAATCTAAATATTGAAACTATTCTAGTAAATGAAGTATATTGTATGATAAATTATTTATTTTTTTATAGTTTTTGTGAAATTAATACTTGACGTAATTAAAATAATAAAGTTTTATCACAACCTATTTGGTTGGAGTAGTTTTAAACTTTATCTTAGCTCTTCCATATTCAGGGTTCATACACATTTCTACTACTACAATTCCAAGACTCTCAAATAAATTTTCATGACCTATTGTTTCGTGTAATCAAATCAAATCAAATCACTTTTATTGTCACATCATCAGCAGCATGTGTGCTATGATGAGTGAAAAGCTTAGGCGCTGGCTCCAGACAGTGCAAAATACAGATAGTGCAAATACAACGACAGTGCAAAATACAGACAGTGCAAATACAACGACAGTGCAAATATGTGTTAAAAAATATGTGTTAAAAATATATAAAATGTATTTTTTTTTTGTGTTAAAAAATATCTAAAAAAAAACGTTGCATGTTCAAAGTTATTTCAGCATATCATAAAACATGCAACAATCTGTTAAAATTAATCTTAATATTAGGGCTGTCCAAGAATTAATCGTGATTAATCACATCCAAAGTAAAAGTTTGTTTTGACATAATATGTGTGTTTGTTATATATATTTATTATGTTTTATGTGATAAACACATTCATAGAAGCCAAAACTATATATAAAAAGTTACATCAAAGTAGTTACATCATATTCAAATGTAAAATTTGTATCATACACATATATTTTTTATATATCTAAATATAAACCAACATTTTATCAAGTATATGCATGTGTGTTTTTATATATTCATAATAAAATATACACAGTACACACACAAATATTATGTTAAACTTTTATTTTGGATGTGATTAATCACGATTAATTTTTTGACAGCCCTACTTTATATCTATGTAAAATGCATTCAGATAATGCTCACACAGTACTAATAATGTGAGAGCATCTGTTTAACCATGGACAGAAAAGAAGTAAAGTCAACTAACCTATATTTAAGAATGCAGACATTTGTTTAACTAATTTCCAAGACTTTTCCAAAACTTTGTGGGTTTTTCAGTGTTTCTAAAACTTTTCCAGGCCTGGAAAAAGCCATGTCAAAATTCCAAGATTTTTCACGACCATATGAATCTTTCATATTGTCTAATGGCGTTGGGTTGTTTTCATAATCTATCAAATGCATCAATGTGTTTTTGTAACAAAACTATTTCAAATTTTTTAGTATAAACTCAAATAACTGACTTCCATGTATTCCACTCTTGAATACTTCTTGGCTGGATACTGACTGAGGAAGACTAAATGCCAGTAACAAATTGAAAGTGAAATTGAAATACAGTCCTGCCCACAATAAGCTGTCCCGCCTATCTCCACCTAGTATTTACACTGCAGTGGCAAAACTCTATATGCTACCTGACAAAAGTCTTGTCGTCAATCCCAGTTGTAAGAACAAAAAATAATGACTTCTTGTTGATTTGGAAAAGTGGCAGAAGGTTGATTTTTCTGATGAATCATCTGTTGAACTGCATCATAATCATCACAAATACTGCAGAAGACCTATTGGAACCCGCATGGACCCAAGATTCTCACAGAAATCAGTAAAGTTTGGTGAAGGAAAAATCATGGTTGGGAGTTACATTCAGCATGGGGGCGTGCGAGAGATCTGCAGAGTGGATGGTAACATCAACAGCCTGAGGTATCAAGACATTTGTGCTGCCCATTACATTACAAACCACAGGAGAGGGCAATATCTCCAGCAGGATAGTGCTCCTTCTCATACCTCAGCCTCCACATTAAAGTTCCAGAAAGCAAAGAAGCTCAAGGTGCTCCAGGATTGGCCAGCCCAGTCACCAGACATGAACATTATTGAGCATGTCTGGGGTAAGATGAAGGAAAAGGCATTGAAGATAAATCCAAAGAATCTTGATAAACTCTTGGAGTCCTGCAAGAACGCTTTCTTTGCCATTGCAGATGACTTTATTAATAAGTTATTTGAGTCATTGCAGAGATGTATGGATGCATTCGTCCAAGCTAATGGGAGTCATAGACAATATTCATTCTTTTTCCACTATACCATGACTTTATGTTCTATACTGGACATTATTTCTGTTAAGTGACGAGACTTTTGTCTAAGCAAAGTCAGACCTTACTGTCCTAATTAAATAATTAAAAATCAAGGCATGATCATATTTTATTGTGGTAAAATAAGCGTAATCTCGAGGCCTTTGCCTTTCATATGAGCCACTTCTGATAATAAATGATCATCTAGAAGTCAGTTATTACATGTTGTTCTTAAAACTGGGATAAGCGACAAGACTTTTGTCAGGTAGTGTAGTCAATACCTCAAAACCTCATTTGTTAAAAATATCGAATCCCCAAAGTCGACTTTTAATAACATTGTAAGCTCAGCCAGTTAAAGCAAAGCAAATGCATCAAAATTACAATGATTAGCATACGTTATATAAACTGCAAAATATCTAACAGTTAAACAATGCATGCTTTTGATAATTTCCTCAAGCACAGCAAGACAACATGTCAGGGCTGCAATACATGAATTAAATATCCTGGTGATTTCTTTACCAATCCTCAAACTGAACTCATCAGCCTCCTGGACTGACATTTATTTAACCAGAGCATACGTTGCATCACTAGATCCAGCACCTGAAAACAGATGAGTTCAGTTTTATACTTCCATTGTTATATACAAGTCATGTCATTCTTACAGTATAATGATAATGTACTTTTTATTTTTAGTGAAGTTTGACACTCACTCTGATGTATTTCCAGCTTCAGTTTAGAGTAAACACAGTCAGAATTCTCAGCGTTGTTCCCTAAAATATTATAACATTTATCATCACTAGTGCCTATGCTGTATGACTAAAAGTGAATAAAAACATGAATATGAATATACATAATATACATAAGAGCAGAGATTTATGTTATAGTTTACCTTCATCTGTGTTTTCCTTCATTTGCTTTGTAGATTTGAGATGGACCTCAGCATAGGTGAGTTCACTTTCACTGTCTACAATCAACTGCAGAGAAGAGGAAAAACACTTTTAACTTCAACTTTAAATCTTTGATTTAAAGTTGATTAAAAGTCGACTACATGAGTTACCTGTTCTGCATACTGCATACTGTCTTCATATATAGCATACGTATGTTCAGTTTCTATAAAAGATTAATACATGAATTTATGTCTAATATGTATTATTTTGCATTGAATCTAGAATTAAATCCAGTAAAAGAGATAAAAGCTGTTACCGGTCCTGCTACTGTCTTTAAGAGTAGTTCCTGTAAATGATTCATTAGTTACTTTATTTCCATCACGTTATCATGTATTATTTCTCCATCAAACTTAGAATTCAGTCACACAGAAAAATATATTTTTAATTTTAACGCTGGTTTCAACCAAAAAAAAAAAAAAGAAAAAAGAAAAGAAAAAGAAAGAAAAGAAAAAAAAAGCCGTCATGACTGACCAGAGAGCAGTGTCTGGTGTCCCGCTTCACTCTGCTTCTGCTGTGATGTCTGACTGACACAAGAGGGAGACGGAGATCTTACACCTAGACAAACAGGACATGATCATCTAGATCAGGGGCGCCCAAACATGTTCGTATAAAAGGCCAAAAACCAAATATCATTGAGAGCTGTGGGCCGAGGATAAACATCAAACTATATTACAACGAATTACATAAATTGCCATGAGTAATTTCCTAATTTAAAACACTACTTTAATTTGCATTAGGTAATGCAGTATAGCATTTAAAATTTATAAAATAACTTATTGCAATAAAAACATGAACAATTTATAACACAGATGGGATTGTGGGTCAAATCAAAAGTTACCGTAGTCCAACTTTGGTCCTAGTTTGGACATCTTTGGCTAATTTGGAGTCCTCGGCTTACACAACAACTCACACAGTCAATATTTAATAATATTAGTAATCACTTAACACAAAATAAACACTGAATAAATAACACTAAGAAGCTTGTTTACAATCCCACTTCCAGCCTAATCAGCAAAAAAATAATTAATAAATAAATAATAATAATAAAAAAACTACCCAAAAACTTTTAACCATTTCACTGGTAAATTCAGAATACCACAACTGTCCCCATGGAGTGAGCTTTAGAACTTTACACTGTTTTCCATTCTAGTTTCCATGGCGATTAAGAGCATATGTTGATTTGAATGTTTGATTTGAAATTCTGGAAGTGAGATTCTAAATTCTGAACATTCTAAATCCCACAATGACCAGTGACCACTCAGAAGAGCCTGTTTGGTATTTATATCTGAAAGCTGAACAACTGAACCACAGCTATTAAAACATCTGGACTCTTGCTTAGTGTTTCTGATAATGTAAATATTGAGAAAATTTACTTGAAAATAAAGTTTTTAGCAAGACGTTTCTATTTCTATTCTATTTCTACACATTTCTAATCAAGAACTGAGCTTTGATATATTTAGGAACTTTAGCTGAACGTCTTCATGGAGCCGAATCTTTACCTAATATTAGAATCATTTTTGGCATTAAAGAGAAATCTATCATTTAGATTTATACAGTTTATGATATATTGTTGCCTGTTTCTACAAATATACTCATGCTGGTTTTGTGTTTTAGGATAACTAATGTGGGACAGCACTCACAGGGGCACAGAAATAACAATCCCACATGTGGGACTGCAATGCTCAGATTAAGGGTTAACACTCGTCATCATACTGTATTAATTAGATCAGGTTGGGAGACAAGTTATGACGTCTGTGAACGTTTCACTGAATTGTAACATGGCAGAGGATGAACCTTTTTTGTGTTTATAGCAGCACAGCAGAACCAAGAAGATGATGATGATCAAAACAATGACAGAAAGTCCTGCAGTCACTCCATTAATCACAGGATCAATGCCATCAGATCTCGTGGCTGATGGAGAAACTGAGTTACTCACTGAATATATTTACCTTTAGAGTCATGCTGTGAATGATACAAGATCATTTCAGGTGTATTAGGTCTACAGTCTCACCTCTGACTGAGATCCA
>CAIGQQ010006944.1:1162998-1174206 GCA_903798035.1 Danio albolineatus
TGTTTGTATCACAAATTCTGAGGGAAAAAAGTCTGAATTTTGTGTTTTTTTTTCACATTTCTGAGAAAAAAAAGGCTGAATTTTGTGTTTTTTTTTCACATTTCTGAGAAAAAAAGGCTGAATTTTGTGTTTTTTTCACATTTCTGAGAAAAAAAAGGCTGAATTTTGTGGGGGGGTTTTCACAATTCTGAGAAAAAAAGTCTGAATTTTGTGAGAAAAAGTAGCAAAAACTTTTTGATGTGGCAGAAATGAGCTTCCGTATTATCCAAATACAGAGGACTTCTATGGTGTCCAGTTTTTTTTAATTTCCAAATTGCAGTTACAATCAGAGTGCAAATTACAGGGGTTTTTGGGGGATTGACCTCCCCTAATTAATGCTTGAACCTCCCCGGAAGGACATCAAAACAAGTTGTATAGGGGAAGGGGTCCCTTTAGTGACAAATAGCTTTTTCTGATCTGTATCATTCATTCATTAATTCATTTTCTTTCCTGCTTAGTCCCTTTATTAATCAGGGGTCGCCACAGCGCCAACTTATTCAGCATATGTTTTAAGCAGCGGATGCCCTTCCTGCTGCAACCCATAACTGGGAAACATCCATACACTCTCATTCACACACATACGCTATGGACAATTTAGCTTATCCAATTCACCTATATCACATGTCTTTGGACTTGTGGGGGAAACCAGAGTACCCGGAGGAAACCCACGAAGAACGTGCAAACTCCACACAGAAATGCCAACTGACCCAGCCGAGACTCGAACCAGCGACCTTCTTGCTGTAAGGCAATCATGCTACCCCCTGCGCCACCATGGCACACTGATCTGTATCTTAAATATTATTTATTCAAAAATAGATAAAATAAATATACATTTGACCACCCCTGCTTCAGTTTAAAAATATTTTGAAAATATTCATTCATCAGTCTAAAACTGGCAGATTTAGAGCATCGATAGACAGCGCGAAATGTTCACAAGACTGTATTCTCATTAAATACAGTAGGTGTTGGTTTCTACATATAGCCAAAAAAGGAAAGTCAAATTAAATGCGTAGTTTGTATAGTCTGATCAACAGTAACCTTTAAAATAGCTAATCAGATGATACTGTAGGTCAGAATACACTAAACATCCTTCAGAACAGTTGAACACATAAATACGTTTGGGTTTACAAAACACAAAAACAAAACCCAAATACGTTTTATTAATAAATTTGATATAATTTAAATAAATACTGAAGAATGTATTACACAAACTAGCACAAGTAAATCGCATCATACCGAACAACCTCAAGATATGGGCACTTTATAAATGACCCAGAGACCTTTTTTAAACTGCATGTCACTGATAAGAAAATGTAGGATGTCGACTGTGTGATGACTGAAATAAGCCTTAAACAATCACTGATTGAAACGATTGAAGAATGGAAGGAAGGGCCGAATGAAGGAAGGACCGAACAAGGAATGGAAGGAAGGACCGAAATAACGAAGGAAGGAAGGACCAAATGAATGAAGAAAGGATAGAAGGAAGGACTGAACAAACTAAGGAAGGAAGGAACAAATCAATGAATGAATGAACAAGGGACAGGAAGGAACAAAAATATGAATAAATGAACAAATAAATGGAGGAACAAAGAAAGAAGCAAATGAATGAAGGAAGAACAGAACAAACAATGGAAGGAAGGTTGAAAGGAGCGAACGAATATAGGAAGATCACTAAATGCACTACAGAATGTTACGTTTACACACATCCCTGCACATCTTCATGTAAACTTTTCACAGTGTAATACTCACTACTCTTGAGTACTTTTAAAAAGTCTACTTTTTACTCATGCTTTGAGTAATATTTACAACAGATACTCTACTCGCACTACATTTTTGGGCAAGTATTGGTACTTTAACTTGAGTATGATTTTTCAGTTCTCTTTCCACACCTGATAATTCCACTGATAACGGAGCTTCAAATGGATCTAAAAGATCCCAGTAGAGGAATTAATGATAATAATCAGTCATTTTCTTAAGTTCCAATTGGATACAGACCTTTTTGAGGAAATGACTATTCAGATGAACATCACAGGGGGTCTGACGAGGGGCAATGATGGGTAAAAACATCTGCAAATCTCTGGATTTCGTGGATCACAGCTTCTGTATATGGTAAGTTTTTCCTGTCCTCTCCAACTGGCTGACGTCCACCGATCACATGTTCGATCTCGTCTCGAACCTTGTCTTATATTCAGAAAAAACACGTTATTAAATTCCTCATTCTGTATGACACTTTGCATTATACTTGCATACTAGAATTAGCCCATAGAAAGATTCTTCAATAAATGAAAATGTTGTAAATAAAGATAATTGTAGTATTTCTTACAACATAATACAGTTATTACAGAGGTGCTGTCACGTCCCCAGCCCAGCACTCACCCTCTAATTCACCTAAACCGTCCTCCAGCCGTGCACAATCCCCTGAGTACTGATTCACACCTGTAACCACTCTGGACTCACCCATATAAGCTCCCCTCATCCGTGCACTCACGGTCGAGTATCACTCATATGGACACGATTCACGATGTCCTGTGCTCTGCAACTGCTCCGCATCTGCTCTGCATCTACTCTTCGTCTTCAGCCTCCATTCAGGGAAGTGACTGTTCTTACTAGCCTGTCTGGATCCCCTTTACCAAAGACTGCCTTTGCCTTTCCTAATACCTATATCAACGATGTTACAGTAATAAATATACTGTTTGCTACATCTGTCTCCCTCTCCTTCCTCTGAACGTGACAGGTGCAGAAATTGGGTAGCCATTTCTTTTTAGTTGTTTTACGAAACTTGTTAGAACTAAACAATTTTTTTTTTTTTTTTAATTCAGGTCTATATGAACAGCAAGAGACGCAGAGATATTTGTTTCAGTATGTTGATGCACTTCCAACTGAAGCTGAATATTGAGTAGGGGGCAGAACTTTCATTTTGCACATCATTTCCTCATAGCAAACTTACAGAGACCCGACAGGAACGTGATGGTGGGGGGAAAAATGGGTGAGAGAAAAAAAAACAGTGATAGGAATTATTTATTTTATTTTATTTTTTTACATTTTTGTGTTCCCTCGAAAAGATGTTTTGCATTATCTCGCAAAACTCTTTTTCCACAAACACTTCCTGTTCACTTCATACATGTCGACCATCCTGTTTTTGCCAGGATTCTTCCGTATTTTACCATTTTATCCCGCCATAATTAAGTATTTTCCCATATTTCCCATATTTGTTTTTATCTTCAAAGCACACTGAAATTAATATAAAATGTCTGAATTCACTTTCTTTCCATTAAAGTTGTGCGTCGATCGTCGCCCTTCATATGCAACCTCTGAATAAGTGAATGCATGTATAAGCGCTGACTGACAGATGCTCTCCGTATGATAAACTAATCCCAGATCGGCTTCTGTACGCGCCATTTAAAGAGGAGCGAAAGTGCAAGACACTTTGGGATTCAGGTGTGTGTTTAAACCGATAGTATCTGGATGCAGCCTTTATGATGCAAGCTGAGATTGCATCACTCAGCATTGCAATGTCAGACTCAATGGAGTGAGTGACGTCACTGTGACGGGTAGGGTTAGGGGTGGGGTTAGGTGAGCACATTACAAAGAATTAGATGCAGCTCAGATTGCACTGAAGGGCATCCGCTGCGTAAAACAAATGCTGGATAAGTTGGCGGTTCATTCCGCTGTGACGACCCCGGATTAATAAAGGGACTAAGCCGAAAAGAAAATGAATGAATGAATGAATGAATGAATGAATGAATGACAATGCCCACATCACCCTATTTTGAGAAAAACGGATTAAAAAAAGCTAGCATATAGATCTTTATTTATTTATTTTTTTGTACTATTTTTGATACAATTGTTATTATATAAAAAAATTAAAAATATATTTTCCTGTAACTGTGTTTTTTTCTCATCCTTTTTTTTTCTCCCACCCATTTTCTTCCCCACCATCACGTCCCTTCCGGGTCTTTGTACAAACTGACGGCAAAACGCTTAATGCTTAATAATTTTGTTGCTGAAGTCGTGAAACATAGAATGGTCAGACTTTGATAGAAGATTACAAAAACAAACTTTTCTTTCAGTGGATTAAGTCTGCACCGATTAATTGTTCACCAGTAGAGTGACAATATGCACTAGCAATATAAACATTGGACATTTTGATTTCACATGGACTTTTTGATAATATCACAGTAATTATTTCTATTTTAACAATGACGTCATAACTGTGTTAGTTATTACACGGTGTAATAATTGTCTGTGTTAGTGGTGTTGTAGCTGTTCAAGAGTTTGCTCATGCTTCTTTACCAATATTACAACCAAGAGCAAACATGCATCAAGTCACTTCCCTACAGCTACTGTTCACTAATCAGGCCTGGCATATCCAATACATCATTTTTGGCCATTTTGTCAAAAGTATCTGACTGCAGACTTGCATATGCAAGCTGAGAAACACATAGTTGTGTATGAGATGTTTTAAAAATGAACTGAAGACTACTTATTTGCTGTGTAAATGCAAAAATACCTTGTATTTCAGGGTATTTGGCCATTAGCAGAAGACCCCAACGTAGCGTTGTGACTGTGGTATCTATACCAGCCCCGAACAGGTTGTTAACTGTACAGTATAAATTGTTTGAATTGTACAATGAGTCTGTTTTGCCAGATTCCTGCATGGAGTCAAAAAAGTGAATCGTCAGAACATTAAATGTGTAAAACAGTGTAATTATTTGTGCACAGTTATTTATAAAAGCTATAAAATAGTACCTCGTCCTTCAGCTGTCGTATGAGGAAACTGTTAACAAGTCCTCTCGGGTTGTGAGGGTCCAGAGTCTTCTTTAAATCATTTATTAATTCCTCATTTTGTTTAAAGGTATCTCTGATATTCTTCATAATATTCTTCCAATTCACCACAAAGGGGCGAAGCCAAGGGAACATGTTGTAGATTCACAGACAAGCACATAATACTCAAAAATAATACTGAATAATATCACCAACAGGAGCTGCAGATGATACAAAAGCGAGTGTAGCAGTCATGCACGTCCATCACACATATAAAAACAACAGATAAGTAGTCTGGGTTTCCTTTATCCTGCTTATTACATGGCTACTTGCCACAAATCATAAAAAATAGACACGAAACATTGTTCTGAGCCGTAATAGTTGCTGTCAGAATTGATAAAAGCTTATGGAGCATAATGTTGGACTACCTTGTCCATTGTTCAGTCACATGATGGCACCACACAGTCGAAAACGTAAAGCTGACAGAAAATAAAATAGTCTGAATAAGGTAAATGTATTATTCATTCACAAGATAGTGCCAAACAGTCAAAAACCATGACGTGACCAACAAGCAGGTGGATGTAACTATGCATGTGAATGTATTCACTGATGATCAAGGTGATTCGAAGCTCCTAGATGAGCCTGTGTTATTTAGAGGTTGTTAACTGGGCATAACATACCTTGGAATGTAAAGACTGACCAACCAGAATCGAGTATTCGAGACAGCCATGTAATAAGTAGGCCCACACGGAATCTGCGCGCACAGAATTCTGCAGATTTCAGCAGATTTTTAGTCCATCACTGATTCTGTTTATTTACTGGTGTAAATGTGTGTAAATTTATATTTATTCAGTTTTTAAATTAAATTCAGTAATACTACTGGCTAATATGAAACTATTTATATGATTTATTTACAATACAGTTTGTAAAGTAATATTTTCTGTCTTGTAATAGATATTTAATATGAGAGACCTGCTTTGTTTACTAAATAAAGTGGATCTAATTGGATTTGGATTGTAAACATTAAAGTTATAAAAAAGTATTACTTTTTATTTCATATATTAAGGTTTTAGTTATGATGCTTCTAAAATAATTCCGCATAAATTTGCAGATTTTTAACAAAATACTCCGCAGAAATAGCAAAAAATATCCACAGATTCCGTCTGGCCCTAGTAATAAGTAGGGGCACACGGAATCTGCGCGCGCAGAATTCCGCAGATTTTTAGCTCACCATTGATTCTGTTCATTTACTGGTGTAAATGTGTGTAAATTTATATTTATTCAGTTTTCAAATTAATTTCAGTAAAAATATTCATTAATATGAAAATATTCATCTGATGTATTTACAATACAGTTTGTAAAGCAATATTTTCTGTCTTTTAGTAGAGATTTTATATGAGAGACTTGCTTTGTTTACCAAATAGAGTGGATCTAATTGGATTTGCATTGTAAACATTAAATACAAGTTAAAAAGGCATTACTTTTTATTTTATATATGAATATTTTTGTTATGATGTTCCTAAAATAATTCCGCATGAATCTGCAGATTTTTAACAAAATACTCCGCAGAAATAGCAAAAAATGTCCACAGATTCCGTCTGGCCCTAGTAATAAGTAATGGACAAAGTACATTCAGGAGGTTATCGCAGAATAAAGCACGACACGCTTATCAGCAGCAACCACCTGGATGTGCTTTAACCCACACTTTGAGACAATCCTTACTGTAGGGATGTAGATGGTAAGGGAACAGTGGGATGAAGAGGAATGGAACTAAGAGAATAATGGATGAGTATAGGTCGATTGGGCATTGTACAATGATGACCAGAGACAGAGTGGAGCTACAGTATGCTGGAGAGAGAGAGAGAGTGAGAGAGAGAGAGAGAGAGAGAAATAGAGAGCCTTAGTGGGCTGAGAAGTATGCTAAGGAGAAAGATGGATGGATAGATGGAACCTTAGTGGGCTGAGAAGTATGCTACAGAGAGAGAGATGGATGGATGGATGGAGCCTTAGGCCCCTTTTACACTAGTGCGTTTTCGTTTTAAAACGCATAAGTTTTGCTACGGTTACGCCATCCGTCCACACTACGCCGGAGTTTTCGAGGTGCGAAAACGAAGCGTTTTGAAAACGCTGGAGAGGTCGTTTCCATTCTAAAACGCTGCTGCTGCGTCTCAGTGTGGATGGAGGGAAAAAGATACCTTTGAAAACAGAGGCGTGGCTGCTGAGATCTGATAAGTGATTGGGGATTTGGGTCATTGCGTATCCTTTCCTTATTCGTCAAGCCCACATGGCTATAACGTCACCGGCAGACGGCAGACCAGACTTCACTGTAAACACTGTATTTTCAATAGCCATGGATGTTTTATATTCATTTGTTACTTTAAGTAACAACTCAACCTCGTCGTCTGTCCTTAAAAAGACCTCTCTTGCTTTCTTTACCATCGCGTTCATCGTTCAACCAGCGTTTGTTGACTAACAATAACCAAACGCCGAGCGAGACACGTGCTTCCTGTTTATACTTGAACTCGCATGCCCAGAGTGCGTGAATAGTGCGCGAATGGTCACGTGATATACATTTCTGGTGGAGGGAGGTCTTTTGAGAGACTCTAGTGTGGACGCGGATCGTTTTCATGCTAAAACGCCGTTTTTAAACTAAAACGCACTAGTGTAAACGGGGCCTTAGTGGGCTGAGAAGTATGCTAAGGAGAAAGGTGGATGGATGGATGGATGGATGGATGGATGGATGGAACCTTAGTGGGCTGAGAAGTATGCTAAGGAGAAAGATGGATAGATGGATGGATGGAACCTTAGAGGGCTGAGAAGTATGCTACAGAGAGAGAGAGATGGATGGATGGAGCCTTAGTGGGCTGAGAAGTATGCTAGAGAGAAAAATGGATGGATAGATGGATGGAGCCTCAGTGGGCTGAGATGTATACCGGAGAGAGTGAGTGAGGACGAGAGTATGAGCCTGAGAAGTGTGCAAGGGAAAAAGCCAAAAGGGCTGCAAAGTAAAAAGAGGTGGGATGGTGTCGTTTTTGAGTCAAAATAATGGATAGGTACTACGGAGAAGGCTTACCGTATGTTCACACCGAAGGCAGAGTTCATTCTGGCTGCCCTGGTGACAACAATGTCTGCCTTCATAGCTCTAGCATTGAGAGCGTCAACATTCTCTACATTGATCTCATATTTAAAAGAGCTGTTGCGGAATTATCAGCAAATCACTTACATTCCCAAATAAAACATGCTCTCTAGCATGAAAATGTTGCACGTTTTTTTATCAGATTCATTAAACAATGGAAGATCTAGTTGTTGCGTGTGCTGTGGCTTTGCTCCACTCATCATGTAGGTGTCAATATGTCTGAAATATTCTGAAGCAGCAATACTGATTTGTACTGTTGCATGAATTTCCCACTTTTTTATGGAAAAAAATATATATATAACATTGATGCACATCAGTAACTCGCCCAGTAACATTTTTTAATGCATGTCCTTTAAGAAAACATTGTAAATAACTGGAAATCTGGCCACCGAAATATTAAAACCCTTGGGAACAACTGTAGCTGGAACCAAAGTTTACAGTGACCGTATTCCCTGGACTCATTTCAAGCAGTGGACTTCTACATTCTGATTGCTTGCCGCCGAATACCATAACAGTGTCATAGCTCATTACCATAAAGTTGACTTGATTTCAACTCTCCTCAATGCCCACACCTGCAAAGACGTGCCGCGCCGCTTATCAACGCCGGCCCCCATTGAAAATGAATGACTTGAAAATGAAGAACAGACCAGAAGAGAAGAGGTTTAGGAAATCCAGAAATGACCAGAGTGAGCAAAATCTCTGGTGGCACTGGCTGTGGTATTTTGACTAAATGCATAGTAGTGACTAAAAGAGATGACAGGATCCATAAAACCTTGGATGATAACAGAGGTACTTCAGCAATCGCTAGATGCCTTCATCCATATTAGGGATTATCTGGAATGTTCTACCACTTTTGTGAGGCATACATGGAATTTCTGCTCAAGGTCGCCCAGTATGAATGAAACAGGCATTACATGCATTTAAAGTGCACACAATGCCCACATGGCACCACGGTGGCCTAATGGGTAGCACGATCACCTCATAGCAAGAAGGTCGCTGGTTCAAGCCTTGGCTGGGTCAGTTGACATTTCTGTGTGCAGTTTGCATGTTCTCCCCGTGGTTGCGTGGGTTTCTTCCGGGTGCTCCGGTTTCCCCCACAAGTCTAAAGACATGCGGTATAGGTGAATTGGGTAGGCTAAATTGTCTGTGGTGTATGTGTGTGAATGAGAAAGTTTCCCAGAGATGGGTTGCAGCTGGAAGGGCATCTGCTGCGTAAAACAAATGCTGGATAAGTTGGCGGTTCATTCCGCTGTGGCGACCCCGGATTAATAAAGGACTAAGCCGACAAGAAAATGAATGAATGAATGAATTGTCATTTTCAATAGGAAACTGATTTTAGTGACTGTTATAATTTTTTAAACCGTAAAATATTATTGAAGGGAGACAGCTGGAGAGCCACGTATTTTTGGTTAAGAGCCACATGTGGCTCGTGAGCAATAGGTTCCCTACCACTAATTTAAAGGATTGTTATCTGTTTATTAGTACCTACAAAGTACAAATATTATCAGGAGTTTACAAAGCCGAAAGCTATAGTTAATGGTTATTATATTTTGTGCATTTAGATTTTATTTTCTGCATTGATGTTGTTGTGATTTGTGTTCTGTGGGGGGAAACGGTTGATTTGAATGTGAAGTGAAAGGACTTTTATGATGACAGCTTCCTTGGTGTAGGAAATGGATCTGGTGGCCATTTTCAAAGGTGTTTGGCCTCGGAGCCACATGTGCTCAGCCTGTGAAAAAGCAAGAATGTGTGAACAGCTAATAGTTTCTGTTACACATTGACAACTTGAGGATTTCCTGTTTTTTGGGGGGGGCGGTTACCAGTGGACAGTTGCCTTTTTCTGTCTGAAATTTTCAGTGGTTTTTCATTTTACTATGCACTTGAAAACGTTTTTCAAGATCAGTAATGGGAATTTGTTTCACTTCTTGTTCATACTGTAACAATAAAATCCTAAAGGTACACTAAGAGAATTTTAGCATATACTGCTAATATTTTTTAAAGCAATAAAGCAAGCGAGCCGATAACCTAACAAGGCCCCAGCTCAATTCGCATACTTACACTTTGGCCTAAAAACTATGTGCTTTTTTGTGAAGGAAAAATATATACTTTTGATTGTGTAACAACAGTATGCAAGCTTAAGTACATACTACTTTCTTGTTAACAGATCGTTTTGTTGCTCAGTTTTGAGCTCTGTCAATCATCAACACATCATCCACATGTCTTTCATATTTAATTAGCAGGTTAATCTGCCATTCATGAGTCTTTCATGCATGGAAATCTCCTCAGGTCTTTGGATAATTCTGCATTCAGACATTAATGTCCAAACATGTTTATATAGGTTCAGTATTGTTGTTGCAGATGAAATATAACACAGACAAAGCGATTTAAATATTGTCGAGTTGGCTAGATCTTAATTAACAGTCAAATAAGCATCATTACCGATGCCTCTCTACTTGGCGCGTCCATCATATTTGTAGTTTATTTAAACTTTTCACCCACGTTTGTAGCTCTGATCGAATTCACGTCCAACGCGCAATGTACTGTGGGCAATGTCAGCGGTTAGTGTATGAGGGTTGTTGCTAGATCGATACAGTTGCTGCCGAGAATTATTTATATTATTTATAAAATTTCCCATTTATTGTATTTTATTAATGTCTACCCCCACCCCCAATACAACCATAATTGTACCGAGTATTGTTTATGCTATTGTCTATGCTATCTGAAACAGTCCGGACTGCTGAACGAATCACTGGTACTACCCTTCCTACACTTCAAGAACTGTACTCTTCCTTAAGTACAAATTCCTTGTGTGCGAAACACAAATCCATAGTAGAGGGTGGTTGATCTCCACAACAGCATATTCAAAATTGTATTGCAATTCAGCTGTTTTTGGTTGTTAAAGTCTGGGTGAAATCAAAATTCACTATGTTTACATTGCTCGCTCACATTGTTATTCTAAAGGGGAACAATTAGTCATCAATTAAGAACAATTAGTCATTAACTAAGTTTATCCACTGGAAAAAAATTGTTTTGTCATTTTCAAAGTCTGACCACCCACATAGCAAATGATTTCTGGCTCAGCTCCAAAATAACTTTTCTCTTGGCCCAAGTACCACAAAGAATGACAGTTCTGAAGTGCCACACATGGGCCATAACCGGCCTGAATCTCAGCCCTTAACTGGCCTTGAACTGGGCCAAAACTGGTTTATTATTGGTACTGATACTCAGCTATAAGTTTATACTTTAACCAGAAACCCCAAAAACTGAGC
>CAIGQQ010006944.1:1174900-1195794 GCA_903798035.1 Danio albolineatus
GTTCGACCGTTTCACTGCACACAGTTGGTGTGTTGTCGGATTCAGTGATAAGCCCACGACTGGTGTGAGATCCAGCTCATCTTCAGACACTCCAGGAGGAGGAGTGAAGCGGAAATACTGCAGGAGAGACGTGAAGAAGAGGAAGAGTTCCATCCTGGCCAAACTCTCTCCAAGACAAACCCTGCGCCCTGAGAGAAATAATAAACAGAAGCCTGAAAGAAGCACATGTGATGGTATGAAATAATCAGCCAATTCAAAGCTCACTCTACCTGCACCGAAAGGCATGAACGCGTCCTTTTTCACAAACTGGCCCTGTTTATTTAGGAAGTGTTCTGGGTTAAAGCTGTCAGGCGTTGCCCACTCATTTTCATCCCTCAACACAGAAACAAGTAGTGGGAACACTGGGGTGCCCTGCACAAAACATCAAACTGATCAGTTCTAAATAGTGCAAACACACAAACAAAATGTTGACTTTTATTATGGTCACACTTCATTTTAAAGCACAAACCATTAACTGTGACTTTTAGCTCAATAAACTACTAATTAGCTATCTATCAATAGTTAATAAGACAGTAGCTGGGTTAAGGTATTGCGTAGGATTAGGGATGTAGAATAAGATCATTCTTTAAAAGTGCTAATAAACTGTTCATACTTTAATAATACAAAGGTAATACGCTAGTAGTAAATGATGTGAGTTATTAAAAATAAAGTGTTAACAAACGCTTTATTCTTGTTGTATTCAACATGTTATTACTTTCTCATTTGTGTGCTAGCATAATGTACATAAAGCGGACTTCTATGGTGTTGAGAGCTTTTAATTTCCAAATTGCAGTTTCATCGCAGCTTCAATTGGCTCTAAAAGATGAATTAATGTTAACAACCAAGCATTTTCTTACAAATACAAATATATATTCTTCCATGGCCCAGACAATTCCAGTGTCAAGACAAGCTTTTGTGGTTAAAAAATAAATAAATAAACATCATGGATGATGAGGGAGTGAGAAATTTATTAGGAAATTTTCATTCTTGAAGTAAACAAGCAAATAGTGAGCGGATTTTCATTTTTGGGTGAACTATCCCTTTAAAAGCAAGTAAAACCCGCTAGAATTGTTAAGTTGACTTACCTTCATTTTTATAATGATGCACATAGTTAGTTTACTAAATTTTTAGGCAATATAAATGATGATCCCAGCCTAGTCTGTAGATATTTTGTGTTGGTTTCATGTATTTATAGATACTCTTTGCATTAATATAGTACCAATACATTTTAAAATGACTTTATACCAGCAGTCATTGGTTTTTAAAAATGTAATTAATCAAATGTATTTTACTCAGGAAGTCATGTATTTTTATAGTTTGGGTGTTGTGGTGTCTGTTGATGATTGTATGGTTTACTGCCGTGTATGAAACAAATTGCCCCTGGAGAAAATAAAGTTGACCTAAACATATCCAATAACACCTTAAGTTCCTTTTGTGTAGTATACAGACCTTTTTGAGGAAATATCCGTTCAGATGAACATCACAGGTGGTCTGACGGGGGGCACCGATTGGTGAGATGTCTGCATATCTCTGGATTTCATGGATCACAGCGTCTATATATGGTAAGTTTTTCCGGTCTTCTACAACTGGCTGACGTCCACCGATCACTCGTTCGATCTCATCTTGAACCTTGTCTTATATTTAGAAAAACCACAATATTGAATTCCTCGATCATTTTGACTCTCTGAATTATACTTGCATACTAGAACTATCACATGGAAAGACTATGTTTTATTAAAAACATGTATGTGAAAGTTGTAAATAGTATTTTACAACATAACAGACATTACACGGATGTGCACAAATTTGTGTGTGCAGTTTTGTGGATATGTAAATGCAAATTGTTTTATAAGCATAGCTGTGTATGAGATGTTTTAAAATGCAACTGAAGACTACATCTTTGCAGTGCAAATGGAAAAATACCTTGTATTTCAGGGTATTTGGCCATAAGCAAGAGACCCCAACGTAGAGTTGTGACTGTAGTATCAGTACCAGCCCCGAACAGGTTGTTAACTGTACAGTATAAATTGTTTGAGTTGTACATTGTGTCTGTTTTGCCAGATTCCTGCATGGTGGTAATAAAAAAGTGAGTTGTCAGAACATTAAATGTGTAAAATAGCATAATTACTTATGCACAGTTATGCACAGTCATTTATAAAAATAAGTACCTCGTCCTTCTGCTGTCGTATGAGGAAACTGTCAACAATTCCTCTCGGGTTGTGAGGGTCCAGAGTGTTCCTTACACCGTTTATTAATTCCTCATTTTGTTTAAAGGTATCTCCGAGATTCTTCACAATACGATTCCGATTCGCCACAAAGGGGCGAAGCCAAGGGAACATGTTGTAGATCTACAGACAAGCACATAATATTCAAGAATAATACTGAATAATATCACTAGGAGACTCTTCTGCTCATCACTGGTCCCAATCCTCAGTTCTGAGATCATATACACCTGATCCAACATAGGCTCATTCTGAAAACTTAGCCCTATGTATGTTTCTGTATGGCTGGATTTCATTTTTTAAATGAAGGCTATAGGGCGGTATGACGGCGTTCCTTTTCGCGCTTACCAGTTGACCGTTTACTTCCGTATGGACGACTTTACGGGTGTTATCAGTTTGTCCAGTTAGCTCACCTTGTACGTCAGTGGACTTGAGACGCAAAGAGGAGATGACCACGACGACGGAGTTCGAGTCTGGTGATGAACGGTTCCAAAAAGCGGGAAATACAAAAACAAAAGCCAAAAAATAGAATAATGTAAATAACAGGGTGAGAATGTGGTAAAAACAAGGTAAAAATTATACGAGGGCTTTTCTTTTTCCGAATTGTTTTTTAAATTTGTCAGTTGGGTTTAGGGAAGTTGGTGGGCGGGTCAATCTGTGCTTTTTAGAATACTATTGGTTGGGTTTAGGGAACGGGGAGGGTGAGTCAGTCCATCGGTCGGTCAGTCAGTCATTCAGTCAAACAGTCAGTCGACAGCGGCCTCTGGTGGATTTATGAGAGAACAGCACACATGAATGGCACTCGCGAGAGAAATTTGAGATCTGAAAAAAGCTTACACAGCGGCCTCTCGTGGATTTGGAAAAACAAAGCTGCAAAAAACGTAGCTCCTGGGACATATTTGACAGGCTCCAGCAATTTATATAGAGTTATGTTTTCAGAATGAGCCTGGGTTCCCTGATCACTACCTCCCTGGATATAAGCACCACATCCCTGCTCACTTGTTGTCTGGTCCTCACTACAGACAGGACTCATCTTATGTTACCTTTTCTGATTATCTGTAATGTTTTTTTCATTATCATCCTTCTCCGTTACTCTGGTAGCCCAAAGACTTTGTATTATCATCCAGCCATAATCAACTATATCATCTCGGATTTTTTTTTATCTGTTCAATATCTGTAATAAACATATCTGTTTGATACTAATACCTACGCTCTGCCTACTCATAACAGAAGACCTGACCATAACATAATGTGTCAAGCAGATGCAGATCCCTTGCAGGAGCTAGTGATTTCCCTCGGGCCAGAAAATCCAGCCAGAATCCTCGGTCGAACAGCGGGTGCATCTGTTAACTACAATTGTTGAACTCACTACTTCTCATTGCTGTGTTTCAGTTCATATTCTTGTTGATTCTGGGGAAGCCGGCAACTTCATCATGGCAGACTTACTGTATGCATGCAACTCCAGTTAAAGAAAAGACTCAATGACACCCCTGTCAGATTCAATTTATTACTGACTGTGCCTAAGGCTGAGGACATGTTTGCCAGTGAACTGAGCCTGTTCAATTATGGATTGGGCCACTCCATAGGGAAAGCATTAAGTTGCTGGTTATGGAGATTTTCACTGCTGGGATCGTGTTAGGGTACCCATGGCTTGTTCTTCCATTGATTGGGCCACTGGAGTCCTGAATTTGGGCAATTGCTTTCCTGAGTGTTTTTTATATCCTCCTGAATCTCTGTCTCCTGCTCAGATGATTCCTTTGAAATCCACGTCCATTGAAAGTCCCCTAGAGAGTCATTCCATCTACATTCTCCAGGAATACTCCCACTTCAGTGATGTTTTCGAAAAACAAACCTCCAAACTACCACCTCACAGACCATGGGACTGCACCATCAACCTCATTCTGGATCAACCAGTGTGTAGAGGTAAAGTTTACTCACTATATCCAAACAGAAGGCCATGTAGGAGTACATCAGTGAAGCTCTACATGTCCCCTGATGCTTTAAGGTTATTCCCTGTAGGGAAAAAAGACAGAGGCTTGAGGCTCTGCATTAACTATAGAAGACTCAACGAAGTCACTGTGAAATACAGATACCCATCTCCCCTCGTCAAGGAGCTAAGATCTTTACTTTACATGTTGGACCTCAGAAGCCCCATTGCTCCATTACAGTTTTGTCTGTAATCTTTCACTGACCTTCTAAAAATAAACCAAAAATCTCTGTCTTGGACCCCAGAAGCCTCTAAGGCTATGAAGACTTTTCAAACACCCTTCACTTCAGCTCCCCTCCTGGTACATCTAAATCTCCAAAGGCCCTACATTGTGTAGGTAGAGGCCTCCACTTCCAGAGTGGGACCTGCACTCTCACAGCTGCCTGAAACCCGCCACTTCATTCAACTTCATTCATACTCCCGCAAACTCTTCTAGGTAGAGCAGGTAGGGAATCATGAGTTACTGGCTATCAAAGCAGCTTTTGAGGACTGGAGCTGCCTGGAAGGAGCAAAACATCTGTTTCTTGTATACACAGATCACAGCAAACGTGAGTATCTTTAAGAAGCCAGGCGTCTCAAGCCCAGACAAGCCAGTTTTCATTTGCACTGTTTACTACCATCCAGGCTCCAAGAATACAAAGGCTGACGTTTTGTCTAGATTATATGATCCTGATGAATCCTCTGAAGATCATGCCCCTATTCTCCCAGCTAAGGTAATTGCCAGCCCAAGCCAATGGGCCATGGAGGAATATATTGTAAATATCCATCCAATCATACCTATGTTCCCCACAGTCAATGTAAACCTCTGATCCATGCCACGCACACTTCTCTGGGCACTGGTCTTCCTGAGACCAATCAGACACTTTCAATGTTAAAAGATCCCTTCTGGAGGCCTGGAATGACCACTGACATCAGAAGGTACATGAGGGGATTCCAGTAATGAGCAATGTCCAGAGCCCCTCATCATCTACCATCCGGCAAGCGCCTTCCTCTCCCCATTCCTCGGCAACCATGGTCACACCTAGGAGTCGACTTTGTCACAGATTTCCCACAATACAGTATGACGGAAACACCTGTATATTTGTGGCAGTAGACAGATTCCCCAAAGACTGTCACCTTGTACCCCTGAATGGTCTGTCCATAGCCATAAAAAAAGCAGAAATATTGTTCAACAATGTGTTTAAAAATTATGGCATTGCTGAAGACATAGTTTCCGACCAGCATCCCCAGTTCATTTCCTGAGTCTGGAGAGCATTCTTTTCGCTCTTAAGTGTGACAGTCAGCCTATCCTCTGATTACCATACACAGAGCAATGCACAAACTGAAAGAAAAAATCCAGAAGATAGGCCAGTATCTCTGTACCTTCTGCCATAGCCACCAGAACTACTGGACCAATTCCTTGCTTGGGCCAAATACGCACAAAATTCCCTTTATTAGCCTTCTATGGAACTCACTCAATTCCAATACATACTTGGTTACCAGCCACCTCTGTTACCCTGGTCTGGGGAACATTTGGATGTTCCATCTGTCCATCATTGGTTCCAGGAAAGTTGGAGGGTCTGGCAATCGCCATCTCCAATGAGTAGTACGATGACACAGCATCCAGTCCGATTTACGGGACAGAAGGTATGGCTCTCCACCAGGGATATTCACCTGGGTCCTAGATTCATTTCTTTCCTTGTCATCCTTTGAGTCAACTCTGTTTCATATGAACTCAGGCTCCCTTCACATTACTGCATTCATCTCACATTCCACGTGTCACTTCTCAAACCCTATTACTCACCCATTGTTCCTGTTTCCCCAGAACCTGGTCTCGTTGACAGAACCCTTAAGTTCATGATTATGGAGGATGGACCAGCATACTTGATTAAAGAATCCCTGAATTCCGCACATTGTTGGGATGGACTAAATTACTTGGTAGACTGGGAAGGATATGGACCCGATGAGAGATCATGGGTCCTCAGGAAAGACATTCTCGATCACAATCACCTGACTGAGTTCCACTCCACACATCCCCAGTGTCCAGCACCATGCAACCAAGGTAGGCCCCTACAAAGTCTGATTTTATGGCCCTCAGGAAAGGTCCATAGAGAGGGGGGTTCTATCACAGATACCAGACACCAGGCTCATACAATCCCAATCACCTGAGTTCAAACACACCTGAAAGCTATTCCCCAATCGGTATCTTCCTGGATATAAGCACCCCATTCTCACTCGCTCATTGTCAGGTCCCCACTATGGGTAGGACTCATCTCTACTCCCAGAAAATCTTATATGACTCGTGCTCCAGTGTTCCCGATCTCCTTTATCTTCTCCCTGTGTTCCTATATGTGTTGTGTTACACAATCTCATTAATAACCTTCTGTTTTGTTTTGTAGCTGTGAAATAACTGAAATGCCTTGACATAAAGATATGGAACTGTTATACAGTTAAAAAATTATTGGAACTTCTGGAGCTGTGCAGTTCCCTGAAGTTAAATGGACAACTTATGCTAGGTTCACAAAAAAAGAATTTTGTTTTTGCAGGAGTGGTTTACAAACAAAATCTATTCAAATGCAGAAATATAACACATTTTTGCATTGCTTTGCAAATGATGAGGAATACGCAGCAGGTTTGCAGAGAATGCATGAAATTTGCCTTGACCATCTTGACCACAATTTTTAAAAAATGTAACTATAACAATTAAAGGGATGGTTCAACTGCTGTGAATTCATGTGAGGTGAAAACAGTCCACGAGTAAGTGACGGGTTGCTCCGCGCTTGTTGTAAACGCAACATTAGAATGATCATCAGAAACTAAAACAGCTGGAATAGAGCAAAAACGAATCGGTATATTATTGAGTCAAAAAATAGAGCTAAACACTCAAAATAACAGCTGCGTAATATATAAGAATGTGAATTATACAAATGAATGTCATCACTGGGAATGTCATCACTGACCAATCAAAATCAAGTTTTCCAGACAGTGATATAATCATTAAGAATCGCAATCCACATATTATATTGGAGTGAGCACATAAATGTCTGAATTCTGTACCTGAACAGAAGGAGATCCAGTCAACTTCATGTTTTCATAAGCCCGTCCGACCATGCAATGTAACTTAGTGTTGCTGTACTCAAATCTGACACTGAAGACAATCAAAGCGATGATATTTGAAATGGCCAAAGCTAACGGCAGTTTAGTTTCAAATGGTTTTCCTGCACAAAAGTGATCAATGATTGTAAATACTGAAATCATTTAAAGTCACGTCATCATCTTGTCCTTAAGGTTTACAGTCTTACCTCCAAACTTCTCAAATTCCTCCTTCACATATTTAATCTCTTCAATGATCAACTCTTCACTTCTCTTTCTGCCCATTCCAAAATCTCGAAGGGCGGACAGAGCAAAGCGTCTCATTTCTTTCCAGTTTTCACCATTGGAAAACGCAATCCCTACAGAGGAATGATTTAGAGACATTTATAAGTATAATAAAAATGTGTTTATTATGTGATTATACGAAGATGAGAAAAGTGTCTTACCATATCCGTGATTGAAATCATGGAATATGGGTGAAATATCCCTGTCTCCAAACTCCTCTGAAAGGTTCACTAGTGCCTCCTTGACTATCTTATATCCTGACAGTATTACCACCTTTTTAGGACCCAAATACACAGTGTAAACTGGCCCGTATTTTTTCGACAGCTGTAAAACAGGAAAAAAAAACAAAGAAACACCATAAACGGTGATTGAAATACACAAACCATCCGCTAGCGTCAGCATATAAGACTAACCTGCTCTCACTGGTCACACATTAACCATAATTATACTATAATGAGAACATCGGCTCACAATTTAATAAACAAAGGATCTATTAACCTATCTATCTGGCTGTCGGTTTATCTGTATGCTGATCTGTTTTTATTGTTTATTTATATGAACGGGACAATGCAAAGTTAATGAAGTTAATAAATATTATGTATTATTACCAAGTATAAACAAGCCAGATTACAGTGCTGATTTACATTCTGTAGGTACACACCAAACATCCAAACAAATACAAAAATAGAGAAATTAATACCTTAGGATATATATAAATTTAGGTAAAACACTTCTATAGCTGATTAGTCATTAACCTTAAGTGAACACACCCATATTGACCAACACAATCTCATGGCAATTCATAATTTTTTGATATAGCGGCTAATTTATATGAATTTGTACGATCTCATTCGTACAATTTAATATGATTTGCTCATCCACCAATGATGATTGGGTTTAGGGGGTGGGGTTGGGTGCCACGGCTCCTTATTAAAAACGAACATATTTGTACGACTGACTCTTATTAGTTCATATGAATTAGCCACTAAATTGGCAAAACATAAAATAGTAATGTTTCCTTGTGAGATCAGGCTGACTAGTGTTACGAATAGTTGTAGTGCATGTGTGTGGTTTCTCTCCCTCCTTTCTCTCTCTTTCTCTTGCTCTCACTCCCTCTCTCGCTCTTGCTCTCTCTCTCTTTCGAAATTATTCGCAGGTGCAGCAGATTACGGCGCATTGTGATTGGCGCTTGGATCAGCGGCGGCTGTATTTAAAACTTCAGAGAGCATGGATTCAGCAGCTCCCCGCTCTCTCTCGATTCCTTGCTAATTAATTCTCTGTGGAGATATTGAGTGAAAACCCGGTTTTCTGTCTCCCTGTCTGGCTTGGAGCATGGTAGGGAGGTTTGGTGCCTTCTGTTTATTATTTTCGTTTTCTCCTGTGTCGTTAGTATAGGGAGGTGAGTTTCTGTGTTTTATTTTCTTATCGATTTTCCAGGGAACTTTTCTCTGATTTAGTTAGTTTGGTTTATTGTCATTTATTTTGGCTGAACCCCTCCCAATGTTATTTTGCTCATTATTTTCTGTAAATAAATCATATTTTCTTGTTAATTCTCAGTGGTTTGTGTTTTGGTTTATATTGTGGAGAGAGAGTGCATGGGCACCAGAGATTATATTTTTAATCCCTGTTATCTTTTTGGTTAAACTTCTTTTTGATTAAGGATTTTTTATTTAATTCGTAACACTAGGTAAACTATTCCAATACTTTAATCCATACTGGAGATTGTTTTATTTCCAAAAGATGTTCAAAGGGTCACACTTTATGTAATGAGATAAAATTCTTGCTATTAGCAAATCATCAACTATTATTTAAGCTCAAGAAACTCTGAATTTGTTGTGTGTTAATAGTTATTAAGTGGTGCCATGGTGGCGTAGTGGGTACCACATTGCCTCACAGCAAGAAGGTCGCTGGTTCGAGCCTTGGCTGGGCCATTGGCATTTCTGTGTGGATGTTTGCATGTTCTCCCTGTGTTCGCGTGGGTTTCCTCCGGGTGCTCCGGTTTCCCCCACAAGTCCAAAGACATGTGGTGTAAGTGAATTCGGTATGCTAAATTGTCTGTAGTGTTTGAGTGTGAATGAGATGTGCATGGATGCTTCCCAGAGATGGGTTGCAGCGGGAAGGGCATGCACTGCATAAAACATATGCTGGATAAGTTGGCGGTTCATTCCGCTGTGACGACCCCAGATTAATAAAGGGACTAAGCTGAAAAGAAAATGAATGAATGAATAATAGATAAGGTAGTTGGATTTAGGTTTTGGGTAGGATTAGGGGTGTAAAATAAAATCATGTTACCAATCTCCAAACTTAATAGTTTTTTGTTTTTGTTTTTGTTGTTGATGTTTTAATACAAATACTTGTATCACCTCCTTTTAGAAAAACTTTGAAGTGACCATTTAAAATGACCAACAGTAAAAAATAAACTATATAGTAATTATTCACATTTAATTATAACGATGTAAGTACCACCTAGCAAAACCAATTGTTTTTTATTATTTATTATTTTAACTTTCCGATTTTAGACATTTTTTTTTACAGAACTTTTAAAAGTTACAGTTTTTGTGAGTTTAGAAATATACTTAATTTAGTCAGCCAGCCCGAAACATTATCCGAAGCTGAAGTTAAAATAGTCTTAACATTTTCAAAGTTGTTTGGAAAAGTAAATATATAACAATCATCTGCTTATAACCGAGTATTTACGTTTTTATACACTTAAGTCATTGATGTATAGTGAAAATAAAAATGGTCCAAGGATAGGGCTTTATAGAACCCTCTTAGGACAAGCAAGGTATGCGAGCGAATTGTACCATCAATACATATGCACTGAATCCAATTTGAAAGACAAGATTTCATCCAAATTCTCAACACAGGCTCATTGTGAAAACGTAGTCCCGAGTACGTTTCTGGAGACCGCAAATTACGTGGTCAGAGGTACGTATGGCTGCATTTCATTTTTTTAAAACGACCGCTACAGGGCTGAGTGACGCCGTTTCTTCTCGCGCTTATACCGGCCAACCGCCTCGTGTGGACGACTTTCCCGCTGCAACCATTTTGTCCCGTTAGCTCGCCGTGTTCGTCGGCGGACTCGAGACGCAGAAAGGAGTTGACCACCACCACAACGCCGGGGTTCGAGTCCGGCGAGGAGCGGTTCCAGAAAGCAGGTAAGACAAACACACAATCCGTATAATGAAGTAAGCCAGTAAACAACAGGGTGAGAACGCGGTGAAGTCTGAAAATGTGGTAAAAAATGAGACGAGGGCTTTTGTTTTATTCTGGATTGCTTTTTTGAAAGCTGTTGGTTGGGTTTAGAGAAGTGTGTGGGTGGGTGGGTCAATCGATAAGATTTTTGGTTGGGTTTAGGGAAGGGGGAGGGTGGGTCAGTCCGATTGGATGGTCAGTCAGTCATTCAGTCAGCCAAAAACGGTCGGCCGACAGCGGCCTCTGGTGGGTTTACGTGAGAACGGCAGGCATGAACGGCACTCGCGAGAGACATTTGATATCTAAAAAAAGTGTCCGCAGCGGTCTCTCGTGGACTTGCCAAAGCAAAAAGTGCAAAAAGACGTACCTGACGGGATGTATTCCGCGGCCTCCAGAAACGTACTCGGGACTACGTTCTCACAATGAGCCTGGGTTGCAAATTCTTGCCTCTTCTTTGAAATTAAAGTTTGTTATCTTTGACAAAAGACCCTGTTGATCAACAGTGTCAGATGCCTTCCATAAATCTATAAAACCCAGCACCAACAGATCAGTGGTGTAAAGTAACTAATTACAAATACTCAAACTACTGTAATTGAGTAGTTTTTCTCAGGATTTGTAATTTACTGGGTAGTTTTAAAAATGGGGACTTTTACTTTCCCTTGAGTACAGTTTTAGTGCAGTATCGGTACTTTCACTCCACTACTTTTCTTCAACCTGCAGTCACTGCTTTATTTCTTTCTTGTCTTTGGTCATTGTCTAAAGTAGAAAAATCAGTTCTGTGATTCCTGAACAAGTAAATCACACATAGAAAGTAAATCACATCATACTGAACAACCTCAAGACATGCACTTTATTAATGCAGCAAACCTTTTGGAAACATTAAAAATGTCCAAGAAGATGTTCAAAATCTTTACACGCAATGATCCAGAGACTGTTTATATACTGCATGTCACTGAAAATGATGGATGTCGACTGTATGATGACTGAAATGACCAAACAGCCTTAAACAGTTACTAAATGGAACGAATGAAGAATGGAAGGAAGGACCAAATAAAAGGAAGGACTGAACAAGGAATGGAAGGAAGGATCAAAGAACCAAATAAATGAAGGAAGGATTCAAAGAAGGACTGATCAAACTAAGGAAGGGAGGAACGAACGAACAAACGAACGAATGAACAAAGGACCTAATGAAGGAAGGAACAAAAATATAAAACATGAGCGAACAAATAAAGGGAGGAAAGAAGGAAGGACCAAACTAATGAAGGAAAAGTTCAAGGACCAAGGACTAAAAGTTCAAGAACAAACTAAGGAAGGAAGGAGGGAAGCAACAAACGAATGAATGAACAAAAGGACCTAATGTACGAAGGGACAAAAATATGAAAGAACGAATGAGTGAACGAAGGAAGGAAGGAACAGTTGAATAAATTAAGGAAGGAGAAACCAAACAAATAATTGAAGGAAGGTTGGAAGGAACGAACGAAAATAGGAAGATCCCTAAATACACTACAGGTTGTTTGTGTGGGGATGTGTAAACGTAACATTCTGTAAACGCATCAACTTTTCTACAGCGTAATACTCACTACTCGCTACTCTTGAGTACTTTTAAAAGGGCTACTTTTTACTCATACTTTGAGTAATATTTACTACAGATACTTTTACTCTACTTGCACTACATTTTTGGGCAAGTAATGGTACTTTTACTTGAGTATGATTTTTCAGTACTCTTTCCACCACTGCAACAGATGCACTATTATCCCTGAAGAGTATAACTCCCCCTCGGCTGATTCTGCTGAATAGTTGTAACAAAAAAACTAATTGCATTGGATATAAAAAAGTAAAACTATTAATTCGATGATAGGTCAAATTTAGCTACAATGTAAAAAAAAAAAAGCCATGATTTTAAAGGTAAAATAAACTGTAACACTAAAATGGAGCAGTAAAAACCTGTTACCTGATTAGGTTGCCGTACTACTGTAAATGCGGTTCCTGTATGACACTTCACCTCTTATGTTTTGTTGACAACATGTTTTTTTAGTTATTTACATTAGAGTTGTGTGTTACATCTCATTTATTTAAATAATGGTTAATCTATCCATTTGTCAGTCTGTCTATCTGTTGGCATCTTCTTATCTATGATCTCTCTCTTTGACCGTTTGCCTGTTGACTTGATACTTATCTCCACAGTCACGCATTCTTTTATTCTCAGTCTATTGGTGTAAGAACTGGGTGATCTACTGTACATTTGTCATTTATAAACATTGCAGTTTTCAGCAAATATCTTCTCGCCATGTACAGTGCTCAGCATATATAAGTACACCCCTCACAAAATCTATCTTTTAAAATGATATTTTTTTAATAGGAAGCGATACAATATTATATTTGTGCACATACATTAGATTAGTACATTAGATTAGGAACTTATCTAACAGAATAACTTACAATAACATTACAAAAACTAGTACAACCAAATGTAAATGTATATAAATAACTAAGTTTTTAGCCCATTAAACTACTAATCATCTGCTTGTTAATTAAGGTATATTAATAGTTGGATTTAATAATAGTGTGGGATTAAGATATAGAATAAAACTATTTACTAAACCGCATTTATTTTCTGTGAACTAAACTCAACACAATCTTATGACATTACTTAACTTTTAGTGGCTAATTTGTATGAATTCGTACGATCTCATTCATACAATTTTGTACAATTTACTCATCCCCCAATGCCAGGTTTAGGGGTGGGGTTGGATGCCATGCCTCCTTTTTAAAATTGTACATTTTCATACAACAGAACTCGAATTAGCCACAAAAACTAAGTTCATAAAGGCAAGCAAATGAATTGTGCACAATAACAACATGGATAAAAAGAGTAAATAACGCAAGTGTTGATTTCATGCTGACTTTAAATCTTACCACTTTAAATGCTGACTATTTTTAGACAGGGATTGTTCTTTCTTGAGTTTTAGTGTACTGCTTTCGCAGCTGTTTTATTCTGTGACAGGCAACACATCTAATGTTACGCTGAATTGAAATGTCCTTTAAATGTCAATATTGCTGTCAATATATGCACTTTTTAGTTTTTTTGTTGTATCACACACACAAAAAAACTAGGGCTGTCAATTTATTTAAAAAATTAACTAATTAATCACACTTTTCTTGTGATTAATCATGATTAATCACAAAAAGCCTTATTTATTACAGAAATAAAAACACAGGCATGCAAGTGCCATTTGAATTTTAAAACAATCAATGCCAATAACAAACAAAAATTATTTCCATGTTGGATTTTAAGTGAACTACAAAAAAAAAATCCAAAATACAGGCATTGCAAATATGGAAATTGAAAAAAAAATTATAATAATAATAAAGTATTGAATACAAACAATTGTATTCATTGTAAAGTTGGGAGTTGAGAACATTAATTATAAAGTAGAAGCAATTTTGCTTAGTCCTCCTTAACATTTAGCTAGTTGCAAAGACAGTCCAGTCTATTGACATTATCGGGTGACAACACACACGCACACACACACACACACACACACACACACAGACAGAGAGAGAGAGAGCGAGAGCGCAGTACAGCGTACTCCCTTCAAATCATCACCACGCACAACTACGGTTCTGAAAGTATGGCTGTATTTCTCAAGCAAAGATTCTGATACAGCAACGCGAAGCAGACGCTTTACAAAAGTTGCATGTAGGGGGAAACACGTCAAACTTAATGAAACATTTGAGGGTGCTTGGAATCAACTTAGAGAGGAATGGGCTGTGTTTGACAGCTTGCGACATCATCTGGCACTTTCACTGAGTACATTTACATGGATCCATATTATCCTTTATCCATATTCCTTCACTCATTAAACACACGCAGGGCCGGAGCAAGCTGAACTGGTGCTCTAGGCGAACGGTGATCACGCAGTGACCGGTTCGCAGATGAACCCGAGGAGCAGGAGGGAGGGGGTAGGTGTCGTGGATTAAAGTGAGGACCGGGGGGTTCGCTCACTATTCTGTCGCCCTTGGCGGCCGCCTAGGTCGCCATATGGACGCACCGGCCCTGAACATACGTCTGCCACAACAGGAAATTTAAAAAAAAACTGCCACTGCGTTAAATGTGTTAATTTTTTTTAACACGTAAAATATTTCAAATTAATGGGCGTGCATTAACGCGCTAATTTTCACAGCCCTAAAAAAACACCTTGTTGCCTTTTTTCAGTGGCCTTTAACTTTATCTGCCGCTTTTTCCCATGTCTTTAGGGTGCTTTACCACTGTAAGTTTCTTACTTCAAATAAATATTGAGCAGATTTTGTAATTTTTGCAGATTTTGTAATTTAGGCCAGTTTGCATTGTGTTCATTCAGCATGCTAACTAAAGGTAGACTAGGACCAGTGTTGGGTAAAGTTACTTTAAAAGTAATACATTACAGTCTTGATCTTATTCATGAATAACATAACACACATTTGAAGTCAGAATTATTAGCCCTCTTATGAATTTGTTTTCTGTTTTGAATATTTCCCAAATTATGTTTAACAGAGCAAAGAATTTTTCTAGAATCACAGTATTTCCTATAGTATTTTTTCTTCTGGGGAAAGTCTTTGTTTTAGTTCGACTAGAATAAAAGCAGTTTTTATTTTTTTTAAACCATTGTAAGGTCAATATTATTAGTCTCCTAACGCAATATTTTTAGATTGTCTACAGAATTCTCACTATTATAGTGAATTATTACCTTATTAATATTATTATTAAGAAAACTGGTTGTTTATTTATTTTTATAACCATAATTAGCAGTTTATTGAGCCAAAAGTTATAATTAATGATTTTTTAATAGTGACAATCGAAAACAGAAACGTGCGCACATCTAAAAATCTCGAAGGCAGGTGCTCGTTCAAAAATATACTCAATAGCAATCAAAATAGATAATCGACACACTGCCACTTTAGCTCTCAAAAAAAAAATTTTAATATGACAACGTTTCGACCTACATGGTCTTCATCAGTAGGTCCTTGTAGGTCGAAACGTTGTCACATTAAAAGATTTTTTTTGAGAGCTAAAGTGGCAGTGTGCCGATTCTTTTTTTTAATTTTTATTGCTAATAGTGACAATCCCACATTAAAATATAGTGTGACCGAACATAGCTTACAAGTCACTATCTTAATTACAGGCAGGTAACAAGCAGTAGTTAATATTGTGAATCTTTATCTTTGTCCATTTGCCTACTGACTTGATACTTATCTCCACAGTCACTCATTATCACTTATTCTTAGCCTATAGGCGTAAGAACTAGCTGATCTGCGGTACATTTGTCATTTATAAACATTGTAGTTTTCAGCAAATGTCTTCTTCTACAGTGTACAGTGCTCAGTATATGAGCAATTCCAGCGTTATGGACGTGACATTTGCAGTAAAAACTCAAAACATAAACGCACAGATAAGGTATATGTTAACATTATACTGAATTATCTGTTTACATTGTCCAAAACAAATATACACAGAGTTATGGCATAAGAAAAATATCAATCTGTAAACAATTTTTATACTTTAATTGAGGGAAATAAACATGCGTTATGGATGTGAGGGAAAAAAGTCTGCGAGTTTACAGTAAACAACATACTTTGTAGACATTCTGTGGATTAAACTGCACAATCCAAAAGAAATAATGACAATCACAAGGATAAGTGTCGGCTCTCTGTAGAACAAACATGATATATATTTTTTTATTTTAATTTACATTTTTGCATTTATGAAAAAAAAAGCTTCGTTATGGATGTGCCACTTTTCTGTTATGGATGTGACGGATGTGAAATTTCCACTTGTGAGATTTTGGTAAATCAAATATAATTGTTTGAAGACATTGACCAAGACATTGAGTATTTGTACAGCACTGTAAAATACAAGGATACACAAAAAGTATTAAAAGGATTTTGCTTTTTATGATGACAACTTAATTCTTTCATGGCAAGGTTGACATTTGCATGGATTTGCTCATATATAAGTACACTCCTCACAAATCTATCTTTTAAATTTATATCTTTTTTATCTAAATTGATATTTTTATGAATATTATATTAATTATTTGAATTCATATTTTTAATAGGAAGCTATACAATAATATATTTGTACATATGCATTAGATTAATCAGTACTGAAGCGAAGTGTGGAACTTATCTAACAAAATAACTTACAATAGCGGTCCAAAAACTAGTACAATTTATATTTTAGGGAAAAATATTAAATACAAATTTAAAAAAGAGGAAAAATAAAGAGATTTTTAGATTTATTAAATAAAGAGAACAAAAAATTGAAAAAAATTATTGAAATTTTGTAGTTTGTAATTTTTTTTTTGCTTGTCTTTAATTGCATTATCTTTTCATTTCTAAATATATTTAGTGACTAAAATACTATTTTAATAAATATATCTGTTTTATAAATCTGTTTTGTTTAAACGCACCAAAATACATCGCCTAAATTCACTGAGAAAAGGATAAAATTATTCATTTTCAAAATGGGGTGTACTCAATTATGCTGAGCACTGTATAAACAATTATAGAGAAAGTTTAACCAAAAATCAAAATTCAGCCATCATTTACTGTACTCACCGTTCACACATTCAAAACCTGTTTGAGTTTCTTTCTTTTATTAAACACAAAAGAAGATATAAATATTTTTAAAATGTTGTTTCTGGTACTCATTGAATTCTATAGTGAATGTTCTTTCCTATGGAAGTCAATAGATCTCCATCATTCTTCAAAATATTTCATCAAAAAGAAAAAAAGACTCAAAACCACATAAAGGAGAACATATGATGAGGTGTTTTCCATTTATGGGTGAATTTCCCTTTAACCAATAAAAGTACAATACATCTCTCCATCATTTTACTAGTAAAGTTAGAAAATGGATTGTCAGATCATCAAAATAAAAATACAGTGATGTTTTTGCTCACCTCCCAAAGGCTCAAATAGGTTTTCTTGAGGTCAAGAATGTGCAGATTCCCAAGCAGAGGCAGGGGTTTGGGTCCTGGAGGATGTTTCTCCTTATTCTGAGACCTGGAGCTGCTGGAAAAGAGATAAAAAATCAAAAGCAGCAGAAGGGCACCCAGTATTGTACCTGTGGGGGAACCCTGCAGGAGGAAAGCTTCAATGAAAGCCATAGTCAGAACTCTACATGCAAAAAATGATCACTGCTTTAAGACTGATGTGGGCTGCATGCTGTCTTGCCTTTATGTACTCTGATGTTAAAGCTTGGGAGGGGACATAAGAGACGACTGGGTGACCTTTGTCAAAATAAAACTGATCTTGGGATCAATTCAAAATGAGGGAAAATTATATAATGGTCACAGGTTGGGTAATTTAAAACAATAGGCTGACCCAAATTGCAAATATTGCTGCTTTTATGAATGTTTGCTTTACAGTTTTTCTACTGTAAAAAATCAAATTTAATCAGTTTAATTTAGTTCTTTAAATGTATTTCAATATTTTCAACCACTTTAATCTTTTTTTTATGCACATCCATTTGATAATCAATGTTTTTAGGATAAAAAAGGGGGGGTCTATTTAAATTAACCTGCAAGCGCTTACTTCAATTAATCTGTTTATAAATTAATTTCGTCACGCTTAATTTTAAGCTACAATTCTCACTATTAACAGATAATTAACTAAGACTTTTAGCTTAATAAACTACTAATTATCTGATTATTAATAGTTATTAAGGTCCTGTAGTAGTTGGGTTTAAGTATTGGTAGGATATACAGAGTATATATACATATCCTACATGTAGAATTAAATTATACAGTAACGCTTAAGAATAGGGACCAATTCTAATGACTATCTAGTGGATTTTTACCTATTATTAAGAAATTGGCTGTTTATTACTACTTAAAAAATACTAATAAAATTAAGAGTTTGTAGAGCCAAAAGCAATAGTTAATGGTTAGTGAGAATTGTACCTCAAAATATTGTGTGACTGATCATAATTTACAACTAAGTTAATATCTTAATAATAAGCAGGTAATGAGCCAGTAGTTGATATTGTGACTTATACTAAAGTGTTACCGTTCATTTTTTTATTCCAAACCGAATGCAAAAACAGATGCAAAAACGATCTGCATATGATCTACAGATTTCAGGTTTATTTACAGTACAAGCGCTTATATTAAAGTCGTGCACTGGGTCAGAACGGCAATATAACCCAGTGCCCTTTGAACACTGTTTTGGATTTGTGGAGTAGCTACGACTAAGTTAAACAAGAACTGAGCCACGTGCGCTGAATTTGTGCTACGAGCCTGTTAGTCAGCTTTAATGGAACAACCTGGCCTCATTCCGCAGCATATTACATAATGTCATAAATTTTACACAACTTTTACGTAACCTCTTCATCCGAGGTTAGGTGTAAACATGATTGAAACTAACAATACTGATTCAATGTGTTTATTGCCTTGACAAAATTGTGCATTGATTTATATGGAAATTGTCATCGTTTACTCCTCCTTCACTTGTTCAAACCTTGTTTTTCTTCTTCTGGTGAACACAAAGTAAGATATAATGAAGAATGTTGGAAGAAAAACAACCATTGACTTCCATAGTATTTTTGGTTCACACTATTAATGCCAATGACTACTTTTTTTTCCCCCCAACATTCTTCAAAATATCTTTTTTGTCTCTTCATCACGAGGAAGACAAGCAGGAATCATTAATAAGTGTGTGTATTATGGTAGACTATGATTTGCTTCAGTGAACTTTCATCAAGTATATTAAAATCCATGAATTTTTACTAGTTTTATTAGTAATGTTTTTTTTTAAGTGTGCTTTAAATGCTTTAATAATAAGTTAAATCTTTGTAGACTAGATATACAGTATATGTACTGTATAACATTTATATAAAAAAAACGAGCAATACATTATAGATTCATTTTACTTTTAAAATATTATATTATTACTAATTGTGTCCAGGGGCCTATGAATTCTCAATCCAGGCCTGGTCTCTGCAAGAAACTAAACATAACCTTTAAGTCAACTGCATCAGAGCCAAAAATGATGTTCGCTGTTTACTCAAACTATTTATTTCAAATAAGCTGAAATAACACAATTCTTCAGATTTTTGGGGGGACAACCTTATTGTTTTATGTTCAGTCCACTTCAATTTGTAAAAACTTCAATTTGTAAGTTAAAATTATTTCCTTGATGTTGTCTTAAAGTAAATCGATTCTATGGAACCCAGCATTTTTTACAACATGGCAGTGTTTTATGGCGTTTTCATGGTGTCCTGCTTTGTAGTAAATTATCTCAATTATTGGCTTTTAAATTACTGCATACAGGAAATAAACAAACAAACTCGACACAGCCATAATACTATAGCAGCTAGACTACCACATTCAGGCGAAAAGACGGATAATATTTCAGTAATTCAAATTCTGACTAAGAAAATTGTTAATTATAAAATTGTATATTTACCTGTGGTCATTTTTTACCCAATTTCGTTTATTGAAAAGAAGGTTTTTTTCAGCAAATTTCTAAATATAATAGTTTTATTAACTCATTTCTAATAACTGATTTATTTTATCTTCACTATGATGACAGTAAATAATATTTATTTTTCAAGACACTTTTATACATTTTAAAGGGACATTTAAAGGCTTAACTAGGTTAATGAGGTTAACTAGGCAGGTTAGGGTAATTAGGCAAATTATTGTATAATAATGGTTTGTTTTGTAAATACTATTGAAAAAAAATAGCTCAAAGGAGCTAATAATTTTGACATTAAAATGATTTTTTTTTCAATTAAAAACTGCTTTTATTCTAGCAAAATAAAACAAATAGACCATTTTAATGTGGTCATGTCATTGGCCCATGAACATTTCCTGCTTGTTATCAAAATATTTCATAACTGTAACAAGAGGCAATTCAATCGTAACTTAATGTTAAAACAGCTATCATAATGTTATTTATCAATGTGTGGCTCTTTTTGGATTCTCAGAAGCTGTAGAAATTAAAAATGTAAAACAGGAAATACGTTGGGCCCAATGTTTTTGTTTGCACCCCTCAAAATGGTCTATAAGACTTTCTCCAGTAGAAAAAATATTATCAGACATACTGTGAAA
>CAIGQQ010006944.1:1195894-1216993 GCA_903798035.1 Danio albolineatus
GTAATAATTCTGACTGCAACTGTATATTTCAGCAAGAAATCTTAATATAACTATTACAGTATGATTCTTAAGACAGATGCCACCAAAAGAAGTGAATGCCTGCAGTTCAGTAAATTCTTGTTTCAGAAATTGAAATCTATACACTGTAAAAAAAAAATCCAGAAATTCACAACATTTAATTGTAATTTTTCACAGTAAATTACATTAATGTCACTTCACAGGATTTAACTGTGAAAGTTCACAGTAATATATTGTAGGCGAAGATCTATAATTATATAATTGAAGAGATCTATAATTATTTTCTACACATGTTAAACAGAATTATCTGTAATTCTAGGGTGTTAAATATTATGTCAAGATATTGTTTTATGGTTGTTTTTGAGGCTCCTGTGATTTACAGACTGCAAAATAAATGTGTAAAATTTAGGTGTTTCTGTATTTATTTAACTATAAATTGACATATTGATGACATTTACTTTAAAATTCTACAGTAATCTGTTATATAATTGTAACTTTACGGTTAAATTAAGTATTTCAACTGCAACCTACTGCTAAATCACAGTAATCTTATTGCCATTAATTGTAACTTTACAGTTAAATTATGTATTTCAACTGCAACCTACTGCTAAATCACAGTAATTATGTTGCCATCAATTGTAACTTTACAGTAAATATAGTTATTTTCACAAGAGAATACTGTGAGATCACAGCAATGGAATTTACTTTCTACTGTGATATCACATTATCTCACAGTAATTTAATGTAGAAAAATCACTGTAGTTTATTGTGAATTTACATCTTGTAATTTACTGGGGAAGTAATGCAATTATTAGCCAGTAATTTACTGTGAATTTAAGGTCAAATTTTTACAGTGTAGTATTAACTTGCATATGTATTAAATATATTGAAATTAAATATACTTTACATTGTAAAGACACTATAAAGGGATAGTACATCGAAATGTTAAATTTACTTACAATTTCACCCTCAAATGGTTCCAGAACCCTTTTCTGTTCCTCCGGGTGGTTGCGTGGGTTTCCTCCGGGTGCTCCAGTTTCCCCAACAAGTCCAAAGACATGTGGTACAGATGAATTGGGTAAGCTAAATTGTCCAAAGTGTGTGAGTGCGAATGAGTGTGTATGGATGTTTCCCAGAGATGGGTTGCAGCTGAAAGGGCATCCGTTGCGTAAAACAAATGCTGGATAATTTGGCGGTTCATTCCGCTGTGGCGACCCCAGATTAATAAAGGGACTAAGCCGAAAAGAAAATGAATGAATGAATGAATGTTGAAAAATGTTAAACACTGTAACCATTGACTGAGGTACTGTAGTAGGAAAAACAAATACTATGGAAGTCAATAGCGATGTTTACATACAAAGATATAGCTAATGTAGAATAGCTACATACAAATAGCTAATGGTTTCCGACAAATTTCTAAAATTAATTTGTGTTCAACTTAAAGAAACTCAAAACAGACAAGTGGAAGTTGAATAAATGCTGACATTTCCAGTTTTGGGTCAACTATCCTTTAAAATAAATACTGCTTTTTCACAACATCCAAAACTTGAGGAAAATTTGTGGTGATGCAGCAGCAGGAGGAAACAATAGCATGCCCACGTTAGGAATTATTTATTTTGAGAATTCTTAAATAAATTAATACTTTACTTGTACACTGTATACAATGTTTTGTGTGGTTTTGTGCAACAAGTAGGCTGTTTACCTGAGGTAAAGTGTAGCTAGTTCAAAACCATGTGAGGTAACGTTGAACGCTTTTTTTCACCGTCTAGACGACTGGAAGTACATTTTATTTACAGACCGGTGGTTAATATTAACTGAGTCCAGCACTATTTTTGTTGTTTGTTTTGAAGCTTCTTGTTAGTGATTTACGGAGCAGTGCTGTACTGAATATAATGAAGGAAGAAAAGGCAGCCAACACACGCCAGGCACAGTTCACACGTGCCTTGCCCATCACCTGGGTTACCAGGTTCAAGTAAATTTGAATAACTGGTACTGTAGATTAGCGCCACCCAGAGGAAAATTAAAACGTTGCGTTCAAGTGAGACTGAAGGATTGAATGCTTGTTATGTGCAATTTTCCTTACCTTGGAACTTTAAAATGGTGTGTCGGTGATTTAAAGCTTAACGTTTTGATGCTAATTTTAGTACATGAGACATTTTAGTGAGCTACATTTAGTAATGAGAGATGTACTAAGAGTTTAATCTTTAAAAAGATTCCAGTTTATGAATAGTCACAAATCCAGGATTTCTAGTCAGCTAAATTAAACGCTAAAAATATGTGGGGAAAATTAAACATTAGCAGTTAATGCTTTTTTAAAATGGTTTAACTAAAAACCTAAATATATTTCAGGTAGGAGAGAGGGGGCACAAAGTAACACTTTTTGGTTTTGGCCAAATAATGAACAAAGTAATGAGGTTAGACTAATCATTTGTTTTTACCAACAACACACAAGCCTCCTACAAATGAGCACTGGTTGTATTATCGCCAGACCTATGGTTTCTGTACAGTATTGCCAAACGTGCCAGGAGTAAAAAATGTTATTATTTACTCCTCCAGTGTGGTAAGTTGTAACAGACAGAGGGTTAGTTGTAACACATGATTTCACACAGTTGATTTAATTTCTGTTTGCTTTAAATAGTAGCTATATTTCCTCAGTACTTAGCTCAATTTATTTTTTATTCTACATAGCACAGTTTGTTTATTTTATTTATCTACTGGATAAACACATTTGGATTTATTTGCCTTATTTTCCATTTAGCCATTATTATACAATGCATTTATTTGCATTATTAGCAATACATTTTTTTTCTATATAAATTTTTAAAAATTATATAAAAAGTTCCCAACATTACACTCAAAATAAAAAAATGGCTCATTGGCTTCATTGTAACACCCTGGTGGTAAGTTGTAACAGACGGAGGGTTAGTTGTAACACATGCTTACAAAGGCAGATTTCACACAGTTAATTTAATTTAATTTCTGTTTACTTTAACTAATAGCTATATTTCCCCAGTACTTAGCTCAACTTATTTTTTTTATTCTACATAGCACATTCAGTTTATTTACTTATTTATATATTTATCTACTGGATAAACACATTTAGATTTATTTGCATTATTTTCCATTTATCCATTATTATACAATGCATTTATTTGCGTTATTAGCAATTAAATATTTTTTTTCTATTAAAAAAAAATTATATTAAAAAACATTTTTATTTAAAAAGTTCCCAGCATTACACTCAAAAAAAAAAAAAAAATATTTAGTTTGTTTAATTGGTGTCCAACAGTGTGTGGCGTAATTGTAACACCCTGTTACAACTAACCCTGATGTGTGGTGTCTTGCTCAAAACTGACTAGCAGTCACTGTGTGTTTTTTACATCTTTCAAAATGGTTTCATCTTTTAGCCTAGAAAACGATAATCACAGAAGTATGAGATTTTACGTCCATACTTTCACCGATTTTCTTTAAATAAAAAATATCGACTATAATTAAAAAATACGTCTATACAGCAAAATGGTTTCTCATGTGTTTTTCATTTAAATTTCACTGAACCTTTTTGATAATTGTCAGGAACACATCTGCCGACACTGTGGTGAAAACCTTGGAAGCGTGCCATGGTTCACCCTGAGCAAATACCTTAAAACTTTGTGCCCCGCACTCCCCTAGTTGCCAATGCAGCATTTCTCCTATTCATTTAGTTTAACTAAAATTAAAAAAAAAAATAAACAAGAATATAAAGACAAAAATTATATAAAGTGTAAAACAGCTTTAAATTGAGATATTATTTAAATGATACATTGTGTCTCTATTAGTTTGCAAAGCAGCATAATGCAGTCTTAAAATCCTAAAATACATACTGCTGAATGACCACATTATTTCTCTCATATTTTCTCCTTTTATTTTCAGTAACAATTTTTGAAAATTTTGTTACATTTAATAAACTATGCAAAATCAATATTGTATTAAAAGTGATTGGTTATGTCTCCATACACATTGGTGGTAAAAGTAACATTTATCCACACTGGAAACTGTCAACATTTAGCATCACTGGAACCTCGCACAGCTTGTGTTTTTCAGCCGATGATGAACTTCGACTGAAAGCTTAGTGTGACTGTTTTTAATTTCATAACGTTCCTTTTACAGCATCGATGTTGTACAATACATTCAGTTAAATCGACTTAAGCATTCATTTAATTGTTCAAGCGTGAAACGAGATGAAAGATTGTGTAACCGCTAACGCCGTCAGTACCAGCAGGCTAGCGTAGAAACTCCATTGAACATACTGAGGTAAAATAAAATGTCATATTTTAAAGACATGGCAGGGGAAAATGTAATATAATGCAGTGCTTCATGTCCGGTCTGAGACCCAATTCATATTGTATATCTATCAAGCAGTGAAGATTAAAGATTTTCAAAGAAATCAGACCTTAAATGTGGCAATTTTATGATGGAAAGACAGTTCAACGGATGCGATGAGGCTGGATGACTGAAATTAAAAGCCCATGTGCATATATCCCATTTAACGATTTATCTGTTATGTATTTACATATATCAGATGGTATATATTAGAGATGCTCCGATCAGCATTTTTGGAACCGATCACCGTTTACGGATCACCAAGATCATGATCTGCCGATCACAGAATGGCATGGGACTGCGTTCACCAAAGCCTCCGCAGAACGTGACCCTGTGAAATCCTGACAGTGTAGCACAATGTTGTGTCCTTCGAGGTTTGAGTCAATAAAGTGTGCTGTTAACTTAGCGGGGACATTGGACAGGCGTCTGCACTTCATATATCACAGGTTATTCATCGAGGCAAATGAACTCAATTCTGAACGTGATGTCTTACCACCTCGTACTATCCCTACTGTATGGTTTCACGTCGTTTAAATGCATCACTCACTGTCGACTGGTTGAGGGATTGGGTTGTTGTTGGCTTCGGCCGGTTTATCTTTTCATGCTCGGCATATTCAGTTGTGTGGCGTGTTCTAAGATTCCTAATCATATTAGTGGTGTTAAAATGCCGTTGCTTGCTTCCACCTCGAGGCATTTCATCATGGCATACATTGCAAACGGCTAACTTCACGTCTTTATTGTACACTTTGAAAAAGACGAGGGAACTCATGTTGCCACTGGTAAGCTCTGCTCTGCTGTTGTTTACATGTGCGCCGTGCATGCACGTGTGAAAAAGTCGTGCGAGTAATTTGTCAAGTCATCGGCTTTTTTGATCGGCGCTTTTGGGGTTTGCCGATCAAGAGTTTCTTAGCAAATATCGGCCGATCGTGATCGGTGGCTGATCAATCGGAGCATCACTTGAATATATGTAATATACTGTATAAAGAACTGAACTTTTCTCAGTGGATCAGTTTAGTTGTCTTTCTGCTCTAATAACTGCACACAGTTTGTGTGGTGAAGGGTTCAAAGTCAGACCCACGACTGGTGTGAGATCCAGCTCGTCTTCAAACACTCCAGGAGGAGGAGTGAAGCGGAAATACTGTAGGAGAGACGTGAAGAAGAGGAAGAGCTCCATCCTGGCCAAACCCTCTCCAAGACAAGCCCTGCGCCCTGAGAGAAATAAATCATGTGTGGAGTAGCTGTTTTAAGACATCACTGCATTCAATTCATCTTTGTTTCTATAGCACTTTTACAATGTAGATTGAGTCAAAGCAGCTTCAAATACATGAAGAAAAGAGAGTAAAAGCCATAATATTTCAAATTGGTGTAGTAGTGTAGAATGGTGGTAGTTCTACATAAATTGCAACTGCTTCAATTCAGTTTAGTATAAATGTCACTGTTTAAGTTCAGTTTAGATCAGATCAGATCAGTGTAATGCAAATATCAGAAACAAAAGAAAGGCGTAAAATTAATGAAGTACAGTTAAGCTGTTTTGGATCAGGTCTAATTGGATCATACTAAAAGGTTCAAATTACAGTGCATGCAAAACTGTTACGCAAGTAGATTTTTTTGAAAGCATATTTTTACATTTCCAATGCATTTTAGTCTTACAGGGGTGGTCCAGAGTGTATCTTTAAGGCTTGGTTGTGTTTATAAGATGCAAAGTAGTGTGATCATGCTTCACTTGTAGAAAAGCACAGATTATTAAAATCACAGTTATTTTTTCATATATCTTACTTTGATTAGAAACTGCTACTCTAACTGCTAACATAAAAAAAGACATCATATTTCCTAGTTCCTCCGAAAGGCCTGCCGAATCTGATAGAGATTCTGGAAGCTGTCCTTTGTCAAATGCTAGCTATATATTTTTTACAATTCTCTGGAACATAATTAACTTAAACTGTAAGCTCTTCTCTCTTTGTTTTGTGTCCTTTGGAAGTCCAAATACAGAAACAGAAGAAGCTCTGTGGAAATAGCAGCGTTTGGTAAGCGGGGTGTGCGTGCGTGGTGAATGCGCGTAAACTGAAGCATTTATGATCTCATTAACCCGGATGTATTTTTTGTAGTCCCCAAATTTGTTCGCTGTAGGCTTTGCTAAGCTAACTCTGTAAAAGCCATTGTCTCCTTTGCATTGAACTTTGAGCGTATCACATTCAGAGATGTTGTTTATGTTCACACAGCTACATTACACATCAACTAAAGTTTAAAATAAGATATCGTAGTGGACCACCCCTTTAATAATTGCTGCTCCAGAGAGCATTTCTTGTCCAGCATTTATCCCTTAGATTTGCAGTTTCTATATTTTTGCATTCATTCATTCATTCTACTTTTGAGTGAATTTATTTTAGAGCATTTACCTTTAAAAGAAAACTTGCTTAATAACTATGCACACTTGAATATATAGTATTTAAATCTTACAGTCCTTTATTACAATTATGCATAACTTTTAAAGAGATATTTCTCCCAAAAATACATATTTACAGCACACACCCTCAAGTGGTTCCAAACTTATATGAGTTTCCTTCTTCTGTTGAGCACAAAAAAATATATTGAAGACAGAAAACCTGTAACCATTGACTTCCATAGTAGGAAAAACAAATACTATGAAAGTCAATGGTTACATGCTTTCAGCATTCTTAAAAATATCTTCTGTGTTCAGAGGAAAGAAACTCATAAAGGTTTGAAACACGTAAAGAGTGAGTAAATGATGATGGAATTTACATTTTTGAGATAATTATCCTTTTAAACAAATTAAATAGTAGCTATTAAGATGGATGCAGGTCCCAACCAATATCCCCCAACTATTAAAATGTCCCCACAGATAATTTAATTCACCAAAAAAATAAAAAAATAAAAAATAAAAAAAAATTTAAAAAAATTGGCCTGTCAATATTAACTTAGACATGCAGAAAGGGTTAAATGATGTTCTCTCCTCGAGCAGCACCACCCCCCAAACAGATATGAACATTGTGATTGGCTGAGTCTTTCCCTGCTGTCAGGTGTGAGGCTGTAGCTGTGATCAGATACAAGTAGCGCCAAAACCGCAGGGGAATTTCCTGTGCAAGGATAATGTGCGTGAGGTGTGTGTGTGACACACAAATAAGAATGGTGGCAGCAAAAAACCTAAGGAGCATTTTTTTCAACGAAAAGTGTAAGTCACATAAACTCAAGTTCAAGTCCACAATGCCACAGTCTATCGTTATAGCAGGCTGACATAGTCTTTGAATAATATGCCCTGAAAACTAACTGCAGAACAAACAGATAAGTGTAAAAGTGTATAATCCCTGCCAGTTCTAATCTTTAGAGTAGAATGTCCAATTTCGATTAAAACAATTACTGATATATAAAACTGATACATGAGACATGTTTCATTTGCACTACTGCTAAAATAAATTAAAATTAAAGTTAACATAAAATAATATTAAATAATGAAATAATAATGCACTGGGGCGGTTTGCTGCCGAGTGTGATGCAGTTAGTATGAGAATCAGCACCTCCAAGTCCAGGCCATGGTGCTCCACCGGAAAAAGGTGGTTTGCCACCTCCAGGTTGGAGGAAAGTCCTTACCCCAGGTGGAGGAGTTCAAGTCTCTTGGGGTTTTGTTCACGAGTGAGGGAGGGATGGAATGTGAGATTGATAAGCGGATTGGTGCAGCGGCAGCAGTAATGCGGTCGATGTACCGGTCCCTTGTGGTAAAGAAGGAGCTGAGCCGGAAGGCAAAGCTCTCGATTTACCTGTCAATCTACGTTCCTACTCTCACCTATGGTCATGAGCTTTAAGCCATGACCGAAAGGACAAGATCTCAGATACAAGCAGCCGAAATGAGTTTCCTTCGCAGGATGGCAGGGCCCACCCTTATGGATAGGGTAAAGAGCTCTGTCACCCTGGAGGAGCTCGGAGCAGAGCCGCTGCTCCTCCACATCGAGAGAAGTCAGCTGAGGTGGCTCGGGCATCTGTTTTGGATGCCTCCTGGGCACCTACCTAGGGAGGTCTTCCAGGTATGTCCCATTGGGAGGAGGCCTTAGGGAAGACCCAGGACATGCTGACCTGTGAACGCCTTGGGATCCCCCCAGAGGAGCTGAAGGAAGTGTCTGGGGAGAGGGATATCTGGTGTTCTCTCTCTCCTAAGACCCGGCCCCGGAAAAGCGGTAGAAAATGAATGAATGAATAAATATATATGGGAGGGTGGCGGGGGGGTTGTTTGATTCACCCGTCCCTACCAATGTCAAGTCCAAACCTACACCCTTGGATTTATGTTCTTTACAATGGCTAAAATGAGAATATTGACTTAATAAATATAGACACACTCTAATGTCAGTCAAAATATGATAGAGGGGTCTGGATGCAGACCTGGTACAGATGCAATCTGAGCTGCATGCAATGCTTTTTAATGCACTCACCTAACCCCACCCCTCACAGTGACATCACTAGCTCCATTGAGCGCATTTGTGTCTGACATTGCATCTATGATATACGCAATCTCGGCTTGAATCATCAAGGCTACATGCAGATATTGAAAAATGATACCTGCAGAAAAGGGCATGAAGGCGTCTCGTTTGATCAGCTGACCATTATCATCTAGAAAGTGCTGAGGGTTGAAAGTATCAGGCGTCTCCCACTCAGTCTCATCCCTCAACACAGAGGTCAGAAGCGGCAGAACACACGTCCCCTACAATTCAGAAGAGAAACAAAACAAGATCAAGTTGATTTATGGAGACCCCTCATAAAGAAAAGAGAGTTATAACTAGGGCCACACGGAATCTGCGCGCGCAGAATTCCGCAGATTTTTAGCGCATCATTGATCAAATGAATTTCAGTAATAATATTGACTAATATGAAAATATTCAGGGGCGCCACGGTGGCGTAGTGAGTAGCACGTTCGCCTCACAGTGAGAACCCCAGATTAATGAAGGGACTAAGCCGAAAAGAAAATGAATGAATGAATGAATGAAAATATTCATGTGATTTATTTACTATACAATTTGTAAAGTACTGTTTTCGGTGTTTTAGTAGATATTTTATATGAGAGACTTGCTTTGTTTACCAAATGAAGTGGATCTAATTAGATTCGCATTGTAAACATTAAACAAAAGTTAAAAAGGTATTACTTTTATTTCATATATTATGATTTTAGTTATGATACTCCCAAAATCATTCCGCATAAATCCGCAGATTTTTAACAAAATACTCAGCAGAAATAGCAAAAATGTCCGCAGATTCCGTCTGGCCCTAGTTATAACCCCAATCATCTATGACCACCATTGGCTCTCAGTTGCATACCGTATTAAATTCATTGCATTTAGATCCTTAAACTGGCCTAGCTCCCTCTTATCTTTGTGTCATGCTTGTCTCCTACATCCCTACTCACTCACTGCGTTCCTCTGACTCTGGCCTTCTTGCTGTCCCTCTGTACAGCCTCATTTCAGTGGGGGCAGATCATTTAGTGTCATTGCACCCGAACTTTAGACCTCCCGCTCACTCCATTCTGTTAATAATATCTCAGAATTTAAATCTTTACTAAAGGCCCAAGGTGTTTTTTTTTTACATGCATTTTTTATTTCTCTTTGCCATTTGGGCTTATTGGAACCTGATTAGAATAAAACCTAAGTATCATCTTTTGTTATGATGTACTTTTAGAGAAAAAGGTTAAAAGGATGTCAGATGAGAATGACAGGACTAATTTGAGCTGAACTGAGGCTACAAATTAAACTTGTCAAAATAAGACCGGGAAAAGGTTGAGCGGTTTAATGAGTCTTGATTTCAGGTTGAACATTTACTCGGAAGGCTCAAAATTGGGTCCAAATAATATGAAACCATGGAAAACAATCCTGCTTTATGTCTATGGCTCAGGTTAATTTTGGTGGCATAGTGTGGAGTGATTTTCCTGGCACACTTTGAGCCCCGTAATACTAAAAAGGCCACAATTGTTGCTGAAAATTCACTGTGACACAAAGTTTAATTCTTTACACTGCATTTACACAACCTTCTTGATGAAATATCCATTGAAGGTAACATCACAGCTGGTCATATGAGGGAGATTGAGCGGTAGAATATTAGCCAGTCTCTGGGTTTCGTGAATCACAGCATCTGTATATGGTAAGTTCTTTCTGTCTTCTGCAACTGGTTCGCGGCCACTCAGAACCTGGTCGATCTCCTCCTGAACTTGATCTGTGGCCAACAAAATCACAAAAAAAAAACACATGTAGGTGTTTAACAGCAGTGAGAACTGTCATTATGATGCTAATAAGACGTGTCTGAAGATACTACAGCATATTTTCTCCTCAGGTTAGCCGTCTGACCTTGTATCTGAGGGTATTTGGCCATGAGCATCAGACCCCAGCGCAGCGTCGTGCCAGTTGTGTCAGTGCCAGCAGCAAACAAATTTGACACTGTAATGAGCAGATTCTGATCATTGAAAGATGAATCTTTTTCTCCAGTTTCCTGCACGACATTAAAAAGGTGTTTATTCTCAGGATGAAACAAAAAATCCAGTACAATGAATCAATTATGAGAAGAGTTCAGATGCAAAAGCCCCTAAGTGCCGTCTGAAATTCTTTTAAAATGACAATTTTTTTTCAGGATGCTGTTTATGACTAGTTATTTCACTTTTAAGATGATGGATATTTTATTTTGATTGCCTTTAAAGTGAAATAACTGACCATAAACATAGGAGGCAGAGTAAAATGCAAATTTAAGAAGAAAATTTAATGATATTTTGAGGCTTTTGCATCTAAACTCTTCATATTTATACCAATTCCATGTTACCCACTCTAAGCCAAATATCAAAATTCTTGATTTTCTTTTTTTCTGACTTTCACTGACTAAAAAGCTGATACAGCCATTGGAATCAATCATTGAAATCTCACTCACTTCTATTGATTTTTAGACATTAAAAACAGCTTGTTATGCTGCTTGATGTAGCAAACCGATGATGTCTTATAATATTATTCTACTCTTTATGCATAGTCATGAACACACTTGCTTGTAGAGCAAGTAGTTTGGCTGTTTTCTGCCATTTATCTTTCTCATAGGCAACTGAATAGGAAGTTCTAAAACGATTGCAAAAACGAGCGCACTTCTGCATTGCCAAATAAGGTCAATAATGAAGAGGAAAAACATGAAGCTGTTGTGTTGAGTCCCTTTTGAATTTTGTGCTTCTGTTATTGCTGAATTTAATGTAAAATGAACCTCTTTTTTTATTGCCAGTACAATGTTCAAATTTGTTCTGCACCGTCTGCTTTGTTTCATATTAAATAACAGTGTGGAAATAGTGTTCATACAGAAACGAATGGTTCTCGAAACGAAGATTTAAGACACATATTATATTTTCACAGCAAAACAACACAAGAAACATCACATATAATGCTTTAAATTTCCAGAAAGGTTGTCAAAAAATCATTTTAAGCCACAATAATCAGTTTATAATTCGTTAATTTTTCAGCAAAATCCTCAAAAAAAGTCTTATTACTGCATTTGATTTGGCTAAGTACACTGTAAAAAGTGAAGTTTATGTATAAACTAATTTCCAGAGAATCACGTGCAGATGATTGCTTGCAGCTGGAATAGGATATATATACACGCATTATTCTGTCTCAAAGTGTCAGGTAAAACAGGGCAAGAATGAGAGCTCAGTGAAAGCTCATTACTACCGCTCTATGAAGAAATCGGAGTCTCTTCACCAGCTAAGAGCAGGATAGCATAAATGTGAAGTTCTGTCCAGTTCATATTTTTTCTGTTCTAAAGTGATCACCACTGTTCAGTTTGGATAATCACAGAAACACAGATGTTATCTTAGCCTGTAAGCATGATTATTGTCAAATAGCACTGTGTTATTGCTGAGAATTCTTGCTGAAACAGTGGGCAGTACAGATGCAGTGTAACAGTGTAGATGACATGCTTTCTATTTAGCCTATAACACTAAATAAAAGAGAGGGTGACCCAAAACAGGTGTCATTAGGTAATTTAACATCAACAATATGTCTATTGCAATATTAATTCGTTTTATATGTTATTGAACAAATGCTTATTCATTGTGCTTGTTAACTCACAATGTATTAGCTAATGTTAACAAGCGTGACTTTGACTTTTAATTTAGTAGTAAATTAGTTTAACTATGATTAAGTGCTGTACAAGTATTGTTTATTGTTAGTTCATGTGAGCAAATACATTAACCAACATTAACTAATGAAACCTTATTTTAAAGTGTGACTAATGGGAGTTACTTTTAAAATGTTTAAAATAATGATTTACAGTGTAGTTTAACCCAATGATATTGGTGCAGATGCAGAACGCATTTCACTACCTCGCACAGTTCTACCTCAAACTGTTCAGGTCTTTACCTGTTCCAAATATAGATGTTAAGGTTCTAAATGTGTTGCTGATATGCTTAAAGGGATAGTTCATCATCCAATATTAATATTTACTCTCCCTCAAGTGGTTTAAACCTTTATGAGTGTCTGTCTCATGTTGAACACAAAAGAAGATATTTTGAAGAAAGCTGAAAACCTGTAACCATTGACTTCCATAGTAGGAAAAAGAACTACTATGAATATCAGTGGTTGCAAGTTTCCAGCTTTCTTCAAAATATCTTCTTTTGTGTTAAACAGCAGAAATAAACTCAAACAGGTTTGGACCAAGTGAAGGATGAGTGAATAGAATTTTTAGTTTTGGGTGAACTGCCTTTAATGACTCTCTTTAAAACCCATTAATATTCTTGTTTCTGTTTTCTAGGTAACATGTGATTCAGAGCTAGAAGATTATTCGTGTTACTCCATCCTGTAGCGGACAGCCATCAGAAAATCCATGCCATCATCTGCTAGTTATTAGCTCCTGCTATTGTGTGGTTGAAAGTGAGATATGCAAACATTTGTTTGCTTTCCTTTTCCAGACAGCCCATTACTCTGAAATGTGTAATGTCTGTTGTTCCTCCTGCACCCAAATGGAACAGAAGTTGCAGAAACCATGAACAATGCTTTGAAATGGGTCGATTACGTGTTCAGTTCCATGAAACAGAGGGGTGATTTATTTATTTATTTATTTTTAAATACGTATCTGCCCAAATACCTCTATGCACAAGTAACAGAAGAGGCCCTGTGCTGAGAAAACAACTGATTTAATGTTATTGTTTCTGTTCATCTGAAAAAAATATTTTTTTCAAAATGTTACATTTTTTTTACCATTTAATTTCTAATTATATACAGTAAATAATAGTTAATATGTACCGTGAATAAAATAAAGGACTTTATTCTGAATTTAAAAATACAATTAGAAAGTAGCTTAAGAAATGTTTATGTATATTAATGTTCAGGGGGTTTTTTTTTTCACTTTAAAGGCAATGAAAATAAACCATTATTTGCCATAAAACCTCCTTTCTTTACATGTCTGCATCCGGTTGGCACTCGAGCTGTGATCAGGTTACTAGACTGGAAATGTCTGCTACACTCTTGTTTTTTCTGATACTGTAAAATTCTCATGTCGAATATTAACAGCCCACCTCTTCTGCGCGACTTTGTCTTTTGGAAACGTGTGGAAACGGAGGTAAGAGTTCAATTTCTGACGCTGTACTCTGCTGAACACGGCAGTGGTAGCCAAAAGTGCTGTTGTCACGTCTTTTAAATGACACTTTCAAACGTTTAGATGTCATATTTATGTAGCTGACATAAACATATATAAGTGGGCTATAATGGTATAAAACATTAAGACGATTCTTCAAAAATTTAGTTGTTTTGATCAGTCGCGCTCCTGTTTTTGCACTGTACTGTATGATCGGCGGAAGTTGAAAGGCGGCCTTACATTTTACCGGAAATGCGTCACGCGCCGCCGTGCATATAGCCTATTAATGCTTCCCGTAATATTAAATTTATGATTCACCAATCAGATGAGTCCTAAGCCACTATATATACCCTAAGTTCCATATCACAGCCATCTTCATTTTGAAGAATCCCCCCTTCCACCCCTACTCCTCCTCCTTTCCTAGATGGGTGGCACAGTGGCCCAGTGATTAGCACTGGGCCACTGTGTTCTTGCCTTACAGCAAGAACGTCACTGGTTCTAGTCCATACCAAGCCAGCTGATGTTTCTGTGTGGAGTTTACACATTCTCCCCGTGCTCATGTGGGTTTCCCCCGGGTTCCCCGGTTTCCTCCCACCGTCCAAAAACATGCAACTTAAGTTAATTGACTGATCCAAATCAGCACCATAGACATGCTCCTAGTAAGTAGTTATCTTTTCATAGCAATCACTATCTGTTCATTAGCTGCCCGCAGGGGAGTTTTCGAGATCTACCTGAGCTCAAAACTCCCCTCTTGCCTTGCAAACGCAAGGGAGCCCCGGGTTCAAGGATCTTATGAGCTCAGGGCTCTCTCCTGGGACAGCATGCCAAACAAGCTTTATAATCAATCATCAGCTAAGTGTGAACTCTTGATCTATATGATCAATTAGTCCTGACAGTATATGTTTTAGGTCATTGTAACTTATTAATCTAAGTTAATAAAATTCTAACCTAAGTTACGCAAGCTGTTTAAGTCAGTTTAACATAATATAAGTTTAATGGACTCATAAAGTTATTTCATTCAGCTTAAAAATATAAGACAATCAGAATTTTTTTTACAGTATTTGTATTTTGACAAAGTTCCTTTCCTTGTCAAAATACATATACTGTAAAAAAATCCTGGTTTCCTTAAATTAAAAATAGTTAAAAATAGTCTAAACATAACAATAGGCAAAACACATAAAACACATAAAACAATATGTTAAAAATAATTCCATTATATTCCATTATAAATGGAAAGTAAAATTTACACTGCAACAAAAGTCGCTGATGTTCAATGACTTAAAATATTAAACTCCCTTATTTTTTTTACAATAGACCTTACAAAATTCCTTGATATTCCAGAAACTCCATGAGCCATTGAAACCCTGTCATTTAGTACTGAAAACCAAACTTCTGTTAAAAGTTTACTGGTCAACAGTGAAGTCAAAATTCAGGTAATACTTTACATGTATGTGCTGTTTGCGGATGAGGAAAGAGTCGATCAGTCCTCTGCAGTCAAGCGGGTTCAAAGTCTCCCGTAAGACATTCGCCAGGGTCTGTATTTGTCTCCTGGTGCTTTCCATATTTTCCATCAGCAGTCTCCACGTCTTAATCCAGGGACCAAGAAATGGACACATGTTGTAGATCTGCACAAGGAGACACACACTGTAAAAAATGCAGGGTTCCAAACAATTCATTCATGTTGTGAGGTGAAGGAGGCATGGAGGCAATTTTCAGGTGGAAAATTAGAATTCTTGTAACATTTTAATCCTTTATTTCTAATTCATTTGTAAAGTTATTTGCATATTGCTGCACATCCTGTGTGTATTAAGCGATGTGTTGGCGTTTAAGAAGCACAACTGGCATTTAAGACGCTTTCAGCTGATCTATTGCGCAGTCTATTTCAGTTCCTCAAAATAGCAACGTGCCAACAATACGCCTTAAAACACCTCCTTTCTAGACCAGAACACCCATGAGTCCACAAAGTGGCGCAAAACATAAAAATTAGGGTTGCATTGGTCTGAAAATAGCAATACATCACGCCAAACAGGTCTTGGTTCTTATTGCGCTGGGTGTATGATAGGGCCCAAAAACATGTGACCTTTCCAACATCTTAGCATCGTCTGTGAAAAACGTCACTTGGAAGCTTTATTTTATATTAAATAATCATGATACTAAATTCACACACCCACAAATTATTTTTACAATAAAAACCACTAGTGAGTACCTGTATCACAGCAGAACCAATCATACGGATGTTCATGTTTGCTTTGTTCACCATATCCTGAAATGCTGGATCCTCATATTCAAACCGTTTCCCATAAACTATAGCTGAGATTATGTTGGAGACGGCATAGTTCACCGGTTGGGTTGTATCAAAAGGTTTTCCTGCAAGGCGAATACAAGCAGAGAGGGGATTTAATGTCATTTAATATGTATAAAACGATGGCATTGGGCGCCACGGTGGCGCGTGAGTAGCACGTTCGCCTCACAGCAAGAAGGTCGCTGGTTCGATCCCCGGTTGGGGCAGGTCCCGGTTGGGCCAGTTGGCATTTCTGTGTGGAGTTTGCATGTTCTCCCCGTGGTTGCGTGGGTTTCCTCCGGGTGCTCCGGTTTCCCCCACAGTCCAAAGACATGCGGTACAGGTGAATTGGGTAAGCTAAATTGTCCATAGTGTATGTGTGTGAATGAGATTGTATGAATGTGTTTCCCAGAGATGGGTTGTGGCTGGAAGGGCATCCGCTGCGTAAAAAACAAATGCCGGATAAGTTGGCGACCCCGGATTAATAAAGGGATTAAGCCGAAAAGAAAATGAATGAATGAAAACGATGGCATTCACACCAGTGATCGCTCTACAGTACCTTGAAACTTCTCAAACACTTCCCGCAGATAACGTGTTTCATCCACGATTTTCTCTTCACTCAGTTTTTTGCCCATTCCAAAGTCTCGAAGAGTTGAGAGAGCGAATCTTCTCATCGTCCTCCATCTTTCGCCATTTGCAAAGACGATTCCTAAAGAAAAACAATAGCCATGTTTCCATCCAAAGATGCTAATTATATGTGCAAACTAGAACATCACATAAACCTTTTGCAAATAAAGCAGTTTCCATTCAATGAGTCAAAGAGAACAAAATCATCATATACTAGTACCAAATATCAGAAAAGAAAAAGGGAATTTGGTGTGGCGGGAGAAGCCACCGTGGGAGCTTTTTTGCTGTAATAAATCACTTGTGCCTCAAGCAATGACAAAAATTAAATGCAGTGAATGCATGGTGGCTTTTGGAGCTGTAAGATGATTTATGGGTTTAGCTGACACATTACAAATAATTCTGGAGAAGAGAACCATAATAATACTGAACCACTTTGAGCATAGACTTTGGCTGAGAGATTTTAGATTGACTAAAACAATGTTTTAATATACACTCAATAGCCACTTTATTAGGTACAGCAATCTAACTGCTCGATATCGCAAATTTCTAGTCACCCAATCACATGGCAGCAACTTAATGCATTTAGGCATGTAGACATGGTCAAGACGATCTGCTGCAGTTCAAACTGAGCATCAGAATAGGGAAAAAAGGTGATTTAAGTGATTTTGAACGTGGCATGGTTGTTGTTGTGCTGGTCTGAGTATTTCAGAAACTGCTGATCTACTGGGATTTTCACGCACAACCATCTCTAGGGTTTACAGAGAATGGTCTAAAAAAAGGAAAATACCCAGTGAGCGGCAGTTCTGTGGGCGCATATGCCTTGTTGATGCCAGAGGTCAGAGGAGAATGGCCAGACTGGTTCCAGCTGATAGAAAGGCAACAGTAGCACAAATAACTACTCATTACAACCGAGGTATGCAGAAGAGCATCTCTGAATGCACAACACGTTCAACCTTGAGGCAGATGGGCTACAGCAGCAGAAGACCACACTGGGTGCCACTCATGTCAACTAAGAACTGAGGCTACAATTTGCACAGGCTCACCAAAATGTACAAATTGACAGTGTACCCATCTTCTGATGGCTACATCCAGCAGGATAACGCACCTAAAGCGCAAATCATCAAATCATGAAGCGTAAATCATCTAACAGACTGGTTTCTTGAACATGACAATGAGTTCACTGTACTCAAATGACCTCCAAATCTGCAGCAACTGCATGATGCTATCATGTCGATAGGGAGCAAAAACTCTGAGGAATATTTCCAGTACCTAGTTGAATCCATTCCACAAAGGATTAAGGCAGTTCTGAAGGCTAAAGTGGGACCAACCCAGTACCAGTAAGGTGTACCTAATAAAATGGCCAGTAGCTACAAACATCAAGTGGGCAAAATTAGCAAAGCAGTCCAGAGGCCATGAGCAACAAACTTATTAGGGAGCATCCAACGAAGTGAAACAATGAGCTTTTGAACACATTTTAAGTATAGTTCACTTAAAATATCAGAAAATCATTAAAACACGTTACGCACATTTTTTCTTATCGTTGAAAAAGTCTATCCTACTCAGCTGTGCAGCTATTTATATTCATAATTTGCCACCACGTTATAACTTTTACCTTATTTTTTAACCCTATATGATGTTATTTTTCATATTGAATAGACCAGTTGCTGCCAATGATTAAGCTCAAGCGCTGCAACATGCAGTGTCGCATTAATCTAATAGCTGACGTTTTACCTTGTCCTCGATTGCAGTCCTGGAATACTGGTGTAATGTCCCTTTCTCCGAATTCTTCTGCCTGGTTCACAAGTGCTTGTTTAACTGTCTTGTATCCGGCCAGAACCACAACCTTCTTGCGTCCTAAATGCACTTTGAACACAGGCCCATATTTCTTAGACAACTGTGAAACACAAAACAGATAATGCAACACATACTTTAATTTTATCAGCTGTTATTAGCTACAATGGACGAAAAAACAAAAAAGTCATTCAGAAAGTGCATCATAAAGGGATAGTTCACCCAAATATGAAAGTTCTGTCATCGTTTACTCTCCCTTCACTTATCCCAAACCTGTTTGAGTTTCTTTCTTCTGTTGAAAGGTTGGAAAGCAGCAGCCATTGACTTACTTCTTATTATTTGGATGTCAATTTAATAATTGTTTCCCTGTTTCAGGAGTTAAATTATATCTGATCATATACACTAATTCAATAAGACTCAAACATCAGCTTTAAAAAGGTTTGAATAAAATATATATGAAATAAATTATTATATATTGCCTGTCAACAGACATGTTAAACACTTTGGTGCTATTTTGGGATTTCCGCCTGGATTTTGTCTACGCAATTTTAAAAGCTTTCCAAATCCACATGCAGAGGAGTAAATGCAAAAATGTGGTATCATTTTAAAGAAAACCTTTTAATTTTTCATAAAACACTGTTGAAATTTTAATTTAAAAGAGTACCTTTTAAGTTCTGTGTGGTCTAGGTTGCTGTAATTAATTTTGGTGGTTTCTGCACGTGTCAGTAATCAGAAAAAAAAAGAAAAATGCCTCTGTCATAATCTATGCAAAAGTTATTTTATTCCAACTGATGAGAGGTGCTATACCTTTTTTTATGTAATTTCCACCTACCAAACTTTGAAAGTCTTCCATATCCAAATGCAGTGGTAAAAAGAAAAATGTCAAGTTAAATTCCAGTTTTATTGGACAGAAAACCATTTGAACTTACAAAAGAAACTGTTGAAAGTATTAAATAATATTTGTTATGTTTTCTTTTTTATGATAAATTACTTCAACATTGGGCACTTTTTTATTTTTTGTTCTAAAATGCTTTTTTGAAAATGTGTAGATAATCCCATAAGAGAATAAGACAACTCCAGATAGTTCTGCTTGAGACAAGCAGATAGCAGCAAACACTAGGAAAAAGAATTTTGTCTCTACCATAGAGTATGCAAAAGTTATTGTAATTCAACTGAATAGTGGGAAAATATGGCATGCGGATAGACTATTGTTTTCATATTTTCAGGATCTTTGGTTTGATCACACATAATTCACTGTGTTTTGACCACGTTATACATATAAAATGATTACTTATGCACATCACCTCAAAAACAGCGGAGAAATGGCCTGTTTTAAGGCACACAGTATAAGGTAAGAGATGATGTAGCATCTGTGGCTTTCTGTGCGATCTGGGGCAGCTTATTGATCATAAATATTTTCATTTCTGCGCCATAAAAAATGTGGCGATTCATTCGACAACTGTTTAATATGTGAACATAATTCAGTAAAGGAATGCTAGAATAGTACGAGGACAGGCAAGAGCTTTTATTTGAGCTATGACTTCTACATGTGTATCATATATGAAGCATATAAAAATAGGAAAATGACAGCTCGGGTATCCAGCATTTTGTTGTGTAATTAAATATTAATAACTCCGGTACCGGGTACGCGGAGTTTAAGAGGTTAAATCAGATTCTTTGAAATAGCATACGTCACATTTTAGGAAAAGCCAGCAGCAAGGATCCTAATGCTTAACCTTATTATATTCTTTGTTATATGGCAAAAGAAATGAAAGACTATCCTAAAATAAATGTTTAACCTACAGATTTTCTGCTGTAATTCCATTATTAGGAAAGGCTTTACATACAGTATTAGGAAATGTCAATTCTTTTAGAAAGTTACAGTCCTGAACTAACTTTTTTTGAAACATGCTAAGGAAATAAACAATTATTAAAAACTTAACCAAAGGCAGTAACTCACTTCCCACAGGCTCACGTGAAGTTTTTTGAGGTCCAGTGTGTGCAAGTTTCCCAAAAATGGCAGTGGTTTGGGTCCTGGAATATCTTCAGAAGCGCTGGAGCTGATGGAGATTAGATAAACAACCAGAAACACCAGCACAGCAGCGAGTAAAGCTCCTGTGGTGGACACGTGCACGAGCAGAGTCTCCATTAAAGCCATAATCACAGAGATCTTCAATACAACAGCGAGACTTCACACGAGCCTGCTGTTCTGTTCTCTTCAGGTTTCGACATTGTGAAACACACTGTACTGTATGAAGGGAGGAGCTAAACTTGAACATGGGGTTTTGTGAATTGTGGGGACATTTCCATACTGTACAAACTGAATGGCACTACCCCACAATATCCCAAAGCCAGCCCTCACAGGAAACTCTTTTCACTTTCTGGAGAAAAAAAAACTCAGGTATGATTTATCCTTTATTATAAATCATAAT